>JAUJYV010000705.1:0-30382 GCA_033995625.1 Ophyiulus pilosus | reverse complement strand
GCATGCGATTAGACGATGGAATCATCTTCCTAGTGATAGTGTAAATTCAATTAAAGTTCAGTTTCACAATGATGTCCGACGTAGGAGAATTCTCCTGAAAATGGGTATGACGCCTCCCCCCCCCCTACCACATGGCATTCATTTGCTGACTGTAGGGTACTGAGTTGAATTGAATTGAATTAATTATAGACTTGCCAATTGCACTAACAAAGATAACTCATTATCAAGATTAAGTATGTTTGTACATTTTTAATATGTTATGTATTATTTGTCTATTATAGTTATTCATCACAATGTTTTTTTGTGTTAATAAAACCGTAGGTAGCCGTGGAAAATGTATTAAGATTGGAGAAAGTTGGTTCACTCCAAGTGAATTTGAAGCTCTTGGCGGACGTGCAGGTAGCAAAGATTGGAAAAGAAGTATTCGCTATGGAGGCCGAACTATTCAGTGTTTGATTGAAGAAGGAATATTGCATCCACATGCAGCTTCATGCACTTGTTCAGCTTGCTGCGACGATGAGTCCATAGTAAGTGATTTAAATTAGTATTCTTCGTGTTAATATTCTCAATGTGTTTTGCAATACAATATGGTGTTCTACCACCTATCATTTCGCCTTCAATGTACATCATCATGTACAATGTTGGTATTTCCCCTCATTCCACAGCTTAACAATAAGTGATCTCATTTCCTTTGGAACCCTCATTTTTAATAGTGAAATGTAATTTAACACACTGTGCACTGACCAACGACCAAAATGTACCTATTTGATTATGTAATTAAATTATCATATTACGATGAAAGTCTGATGTGGATGAAAACTTTATTGGCATAAAAACGGCAACCTTTGTTATATAATTGCCATATTAAATTTATTATTAATTATTTTGATAAATCCTTATGTACATTATTTATAGAATGTTTAATGCACATAATTCAGTTGAAAGTAAACTGTTTTCTGTTTTAAATAAAAAGTTATTGCAATTCAAACATGAAAATGATGGGTGGATGAAAACTTTTTTGATGCAGTGTATGTAAATGTAGTTCATAATCACAATGACTCAATAAATCAGGGAATACGATCTCTTACCGCATACAATGTGCCACAAAATAATACAAGATCATGAGTCACAAAAGTTTAGCGAGTGCTCATTCCTCATATGCACCGGTTTTTATATCCAAGTTGAATTTCCATGTGACCTTGGCATTGGTGAGTAGTCAAATGTTGAAATGTGAGGCACAGACACTGCCCCACATCAAGCATCAGCACACAACACTAAGCAGAGAGCAAGTGACCCTCCTGATGTACTACTTGCGGTTTATAATGCAAATCTCAGGACCAGAATGCAACATTTGCATAACAATAGCAATTGAACTTGCCCGGGAATGTTGTAATTGGCTGGCTGCCAATAGTAATTAATTGCAGTTGTGCTGCTCAACAATTAGAAAACTATTTGGCTTGGTGCCACGGAAAGGAAAAGACCCATTGACCCTGAGTCAAAGATCTGGAATGTTAAATTGTCACATACGTCAACGTCTCCTGTTGAAATTAGCGCTTCCCGCCGAGACGATATCTACGCGGAAGACAAGTCCATCCCAGTGCCTTTGGTGTGAGATCGGGGTTACTCAGTGAGAAGGCGTCTTCTTTCATGCACTCGAGGCACAATAGTATCAGACCGAGCTAGGCGGTTTAGTGGTAACGCTATCCACCTGGTAATCGGGTGACCCAGGTTCGAATCCCGACCGGGTCGGGCTACTCTGACTGGTTTTCGCGGTTTTCCACAGTTGTTTCCAGGCAAATGCCGGGGTAGTTCCTCTAAAAATCGTCCGCAACCATGCTCCTTCTTCTACTTTCTCTTGGACTTGTGAGTAATCTAACTATGGGGTATATATCCCCGACATTGTCTAGGCCCTCTATGACCATTGTTGTCTTTGGGCCTCTAAACCTCAACCAACCAACCAAAAATAGTATCAGGTATGCCCCCTTGGTTTGGAACATTACGTCGTCGCCATCTGACGGAGTCACTGAATTGGGTAGAGTCCGAGACGACAACAATCTCGAAGTTGAGCTGTGTCCATGTACGTACGTTTGGCCCGTGTCAGGAGTAATGAAGTCACCATGACTTGACCAAACCACTTAAAAATGTCTATAATTAATTTACATAAAAATTAAAACTGCTCATGCCAATAGGTGACATTACCATGTCAGAAATTCAGCTCAGCTACATCTTGTCCCAAAGAGTATACTGCTACATAGATGAACATGTGGTGATATGTTCCATTTGAGGTTCCACTTTCAATCAATTTTTTCTGCTCAAATAACTTAGAATTTTTTTTGTAATTTCCATTGAGTTGCATACAAACTCGCATCTATACCACTTTCAATGCAAGTTTCCTAAGGAGTCATCTGTGGGTAAGAGGTTAAGGTATTGGACTAGGAACTTTTAAGTACGAGGGTTTTCTCTCTGCTGAAAGCCATTTTTTTAAAAAAATATTTTATTTACATGGATTACACTAAATTAAATTATACTACAAGTTATATATAATACAATTTATATAATTTTTATATGTCAACGGATATATAAAAAATGTATTATTTGGTCCCATTTCGTATTTTCTGTATATGGATTTTTTTTATTTTTAGTATATTATTTGTATTTAGCATATATTTTTGAGTATATTTTTTATAAAAAATTTACAAAACATTTCAATGTGGGCATGACCTTTGTCACATGGCCTCCTCCCAAAGAATATTCCAAGGCGTCCTCACCATAGTTATCAGGAGGCTCCAAATATGACTGCAGGATTCTCGGACATAACAAGGCTCTTGTGATTGTCAGATCGGAGTTATGTCCGGAGAGTTTTGATTTTGTAAAGTCTTCTCATATAACGGATCTTTACTGCAGCTAGGACAGACACGGCCGGTCTTACCCTACATAGTGAAAGCAGAAGTGAAGTGCAGCACATTTCCATACAAGGAAAAATTTGTGTATCTGGTTTGATGGTGTCAATGGAAAAATGTGTGCCAATGTACCAAACAACATTGCAAAAGGTGATGTGCAAAGCGATTTGTGGAAGGTGGTGCTGTACTGGTAAAACACGAATGACCGGAATATATCCCAAACTTCGCACCCATCGGTTTCCGTATTGTGCAAAATGTTTACAATTATCTTTACTGCTGTCTTTGCCTGCCCATCACATTACGTGTGATAAGCTGATGTATTTGTTTTGTGTAGCTCAAGTAATTTGAGGAAAGGTTTAATACGCGGCATGGACAGCCACGTTTTTATAAAATACGATGGAGCATGAAGTTGGCAGCCACAAGAAATGCATTCATATTTTATTCAATGACCCATATCCAAAGATCCCCACGAGTTAGTATCATCAAGCTTGGTCTAAATGCCTAAGGTACTTATATGGATTTGACAGATGCATTGTCGTACCAGAGCATTGGGTCCGAGGTATCACAGGTTAAAGTATAGAATATAGCCAAATCCAAGAGATCTTATTTCTGTTGTTTTAAGGTTAATAACAACCCCCAGTTGTGCTGACTTTGGGAAAAAACTGTACTTTTTAAAATTCCTCCCCAAAGACAACTCAATTTGATGCCTCCACAAAGTTAGAGAGCTTTATGATCAAACTTGGATTTGGAACTTAGTCCTATAAAATCTAGCCCTATCACAAGCATGAAATCTTAAGGGTCCGCAATCTTGATTTCTACCCTTAATTCATACTAAACACTCTTAACACTGAGGGATAGGATCCGCAAAACCAAGAGGGTTAAGGGACCTCAGTAAAGCAACAAAATCCTAAGCCTGATGGATGACTTAGGATGCTATTAGGGCACATGCAAAACATTTAACATGCACAACAAATAGAAAAATGCACTTACCTCGTTCTTGTTCTTTTTGGCCCTTTGTTGCAAATGCCTGACAAGATTTCCCTAAAAAACTCTGGGCTTTTATGCCAGGGACAAGGGATGTTATAAACTACAAAAATGTTTCCCACCCAAGGAAATCCTTTTTGGTCCACCTTCTTTTTCTTTTACAATTTATTATCTTCACAGAGTTTACACAAAACTCAAAAGAAACAAAAATACACCAACAGAAATTAAACCCTTTAAAATCTCAAATCTCAGATTTTAATCTGTTGATAAATCTGTTGATTGTCAAAAATCTAGTGCAAACCCATACAGTAGTACACGTGATAATGAAAGGTTTTGTCATTATAAAACCTTGAAAACTACATGCTTATCGCAGTTAAGTTTTGATACACGTATGTAAGCATAACAATATTCAAGGTAAGACTGGAAAGTTTGGTGAATGAGTCGTAAAAATCAACATATTGTGTGATTTCAGAAAAGACGCTTTTCTGTCCTTCAAAGTAGGCCCCCTGGACCACAATACGCTTTTGACATCATGTGTACAAATTTTGAAACACTTGTGAGAAGTTCTTTTTTGGTATCCCTTGAAGCTGCCTTGTCACAGCAGTTTGAATGTCACCCGTCACAATTGATGTAAAAAACGAGGGATCCGAATCGACCATTGAGATGATGTCCCCACACGAATCCATTCTCAATTGTTTCTGTTCGTCGGTTAGGTGGTACGGGACAAACCTAGCGCAGATCTTCCACTTACCCAAATTCGTGGTGACACTGGTTCGGATAATTTCACGAGAAATGCCAAGTTCACCTTTCATCATTTGAAGAGACAAATGACGATCCTTTTGGAGAAGCTCGTGAACTCATTCGATGTTATGGGGTGTGCTGGTGGTGGTCGGCCTCCCAGAACGTGATTCGTCTTGTAGAGATTCGCGTCCTTCCCAGAATTGCTTAAACCAGTCGTAAACACTTTTTCGAATCACAGCTTCGTCCCCATACACTTTTTGCAACATTTCGTGGGTTTCCGTTGCAGATTTGCCCAGTTTAAAGCAAAATTTCATGTTGATTCTCCGTTCCATTTTGTACCTGTAACAACACGAATTGACAAGGTTTGCTCACAACTGCTAAATGACCCGTAAACTTTAAGAAATGTTTGCGCATGTCACACATTCTTTTAGTTTACATGTCAATGCTTAATTTGCATGCTGACACATACTTCTCTTTTGCGTCAAATTTCCACACTTGGGACATTCACCGAACTTTCCGGTCTTACCTTGCATATCATGTTGAATGATTCAAATTATTTCTCTGCAAGTTGTGTTTCTAAGGAACTTTTTCGAACTCAGCTCAATTGCCTGGATAACAAAGCGACGCTTGGTTAATTCTGTCCCATATGCCTCCTTCCTGTCCAGGTATTCAACAAGATTCTGGCCAAACAACTACACTTTTTCCTGGAGTCAAGCAACCTCCTGTCAGATGATTAGTTTGGCTTCTGGCAAGGGAGACACCAAGCAGCTGTCTGCAACTCTCACCAATGTAGAGGAGGGCAACCATCACCAACAGTACTGCCTTGTAATAATGCTGCTGGATATTAAGAATGCATTCAACAATGCGTGGTCCCTGCACTGCTGCATTGGCTACTTTTTTTCTGGTGCCCTGGGGACCACTCAAATGCTTCATGGAACAAAGAACAACTTGACAATACTTGATGAGACCTCAAAAGATTGTCCAAAGGGCTATTGCCTGGGAGCAGTTTTCTGTCTGGTTCTAATGTAGTCCTGGTTTGATGCAGTATAACCCCACCTACGTATGTCCATATGATGTATCCCAGGAATTTGCAGATGATGCTGCACTTCTGCTTTTTGGCCTTTCCATGCATAGACTTAAGGTAAAGTGGGACATAATCTGGACATGATGTAAAACTTGAACAGCTGGAGTAAATTTGGAATATGGGTTGACAAAACACAAGGAATCTTCACCCCACCACAAGGAGTAGAAAAATACCAGTCATCAGGATTGATGGTGGGGCACTTGCTCTTACCAATTCTATGAAATACTTGTTACTATTTATGTTCAGCTATCCTCTAGCTTCTCGCTCTTCCAGGTCAGGTTTTCCCCACGAATCATTGCATCACTTCTTTAATAATGTGGGCTCCCTTTAGTCAAGTAAGTAACAAATTAAGATAATCACAGTGTACCATGTTTACACATGGTGGAAGGCAGCATAATGTCAATCGCTAATTGCATGTGTTAGTAAAAACATTACACTCACCCAACCGGGGCCCAGTCCCCATCCACTGAACACGCTCGTTGTTCCCGCACTCGCCTCCCATTAGGGGCACAAAATATGGAAACCTCCCGGCTTAAATCACGGGGTTCCAACCAAAACGATTGCAAGGTAGACGGCAGCTGAGATGAACTGGTCCTGGTACACCTGGTGGGTGGAGGACTATCTAGTTGCATTGGTTGAGGTCGAGTGACCTGACTTCAAACTGACCAGCATTTATATGGTGAGACAAACTGCTTTCCAGCACTCCCTTGGTATTTGTGGCACATTCCACCATTCTTGCATAATAATGCTACATTCCCTGCTGGAATGTTACCGTGACCCTGAAGGCATGCCACTTACTTGCATGCTTATCACGTGGGCTCATTGCCATGCAAAGGCCCTTTCTACTGGCAGTATGCAGGGCTTACTGCAATTCACCCAATGCCGCGCTTCACGTGCTATCTATGTCTCTGCCTCTCCTGTTAATAACAGACATGAGGTGGCAAATTGGCTGGCAGAGGATAAGCGACACCACTGTGTTGGAATCTCCAGTGCCCTTTACCATCATCCCATATTTCGTGCGAAAACTCCCTGTTCACTATCAGCACCGACTTGCAAACCCTAGCTCCCTCTGGTTCTAAAATCTTCTTTACTGATGACTCAAAACTCGCTGCTCAGGTGGGAGCAGCAGTGGTGCTTTTTCATGGAGGGACCGAATAGGGCCACTGGATGTTTTACCTATCAGACCACTGCTCCGTATTCCAGGCTGCATTGCATGTCATTTGGAGAACAGGTTTCATGACTTGGTCGTCCTGAAGCAATTTGACTTGACAAGATACCCTGGGTCTGTGCTAGCAATTTTTGCCTCGTTTTTTAACAATTATTTTCAACTATGACCAACCCTAGAGTCTTCTGTTGTATTTCGTTTTCTACGTGTACCTATGTGTATTTTATATAAGTGTTTGATGCGGAAACAGAGGGGACCATTAGCCGAAAGGCAGGTGGGTCGGTAGCTCTGTTAACAACTTTGATAATTTGGACAGCCTCCTGATTGATTGTCGAAATAAGTCGAGACTCATGATTCTGGACTTTTAAAAGCGTTATAATTTTGCTTATTACGTCACAATGGAAATGGAGTAAGGCAACTTTTTCGACTGTTTTGAATGTGAAAACATTGAGTCGACACATTGAGTCTCTTGGTGGAGACATGGCATTCTCCCTATCTTACTTTTGCAATGAAAGTTGCAGGAATGCGACCTAACAGTTGATAATCGAAAAAACTTGACTACCTCTTGTCTGATGTAAGAGGTCTTCAGGGTGCAGCAGTGGGAGATTTGTTATGCAACCACAACTCTTGCAAAATACATTGAGGATTATTGACATCCTATTAGTTGAACACCAGTGTTATGTTGAATATTAATGGTTTGGTTCATCAAAGTAGATATAACATGTATTTTTTTGCAATGTTTTAGTTGGGACCTGCTCGCTTATTTGTGCCTTACAAACGCCGTAAAGTGAAGGAAATGTATGACTCTTCGAATTCTGAAAAAGCATACAATGAGCAAGAAACATCTAGAAGTCCACCACTCGAGAGTCAGAATTTTAGCAACTGTATGACATGTTTCTCTGACTTGCATATCAAACTATTCAACAAATATTTCAAAATAATTATTGTTGCAATTCTGTTCAAACAGATGTGACACTTACACCAACAAGTTTATCGTCCGCAACCACGTTTACCATATCCGCACCTTGTACCACTACTACAGCAGAGCAAAGTAATTTAGTTAAGTATTTTAATGTTATGAAACTCATTTAAAGAGTTATAGATAATATTTATGCATAATAATTATTTTTTTAAATCCACAGGTATTTGTTCAGCCATCAACTTCACAGAACAAAAGCAGTGGTGGCAATTAGAAGAGGTAACGATTTTCATGGGAATTTCTTAATGCATATATAGTTGTTGATACATAATCCTGATGTAAATATAAAATGGTTAAAAAGGTAAAATAAAAATAAAGGCAATATTAATACAGAGTGGACCAGAATTCCTAGCACACACCCCCAGTCTCACATTTTGTCTTAAATCAAATAATTATGAAAATTCTGTTAATGCGGTTAAGTAGGAAGTCGAGTGTACTTTATCCACTTATATGTTGTTAGATTTTAACTATGGCCATTTTATCACAGAAATCCAAATAACATCTTTTGACCTGTAAGTGAATGTTAGGTGTCTCACTGCCTACAGTAAAGGTCAATTAGGGATCAGCCCAGTTTAAAATTTGTGTAATTTTAAAGGAGTCTCGTAGGTTTTGCGTTACCTCGTTTACCGAAATACCGGCAGTTACTATTGAGAGGTATCAATTAAAGACATTATGGAATTTGGGAGAACCATCGCTATTTTGCTTAGTTAGGCAAATAGGTTGCTTTAAAGACCTATTATCGAGTAGCAAGTACGCACTCTTTCTCCTGCAAATCAGCCAATCTGAACTTCCAAGCCAGTCAACTGATCACACTAGGACAGCTGTACCAGGACAAATGTGACATCATCAGTTGTTTGGAGTTGGACACTTGCAATCTGGTCAACAGTTTTGGTCAGCAACCAGCGGTTGCTGTTGGATTTGACATGTTGCCATCGAACCATGGACTGCAGTCCCCAATCTGAACATTGACTTCCAGCAACAGTTTCGGAATAAAGATAGTGTTGCTGTTGGTGACTATCTAATTATCTTGGTTACAGCATCCTGCATTCGCTTTGCTTTCGCGTTTTGTGTTGGTGCAGTAACTGTTGTGAGTGTTGCTCCTTTCACGTGTTCGCAATTTGTCAACACTTCGATTACAATTTCTTCGTCACACTCGACTTTCAGCACTAGTTATTTTGGAAAGCGGTGCTTTGAGTAAACATGGCATATTCACATCAACCCAGCTACTCTTCTTCCATATTCAAGTATGGATTCCTAAAGTTAACGCCGGAAAACTACATCAAGTGGCAGGACCACATGATGTGCAACCTCATGGAGCGGGGTGTCTGGAAAACGGGGGTGCAACCCAACCCATACGAAGCTAACTCGAAAGCCATCAGGCTTATTATACAATGTCTCGGGAGCGACAACATTACTTTGACATCATCTGAGATGACGGCACGTTGTCTCTGGGAGCGTCTAAAGACCAACCACAGTGAAGCGCCGGCAGCTCTGACATCTTCCTAAAGCGGCAATTTTGGAACAGCAGGTGGACAACTGGAAGCCTCAAGGAGTGTGTCGAGTGGAGAACATGGCCCATCAGCTGAAACTGCTCAATGAACTGGTTAGAGACAGACATAGCAGTCCTCCTTTCTGGGATGCCGGAAAGCTGGGATAGCTTTGTTGCCGCATTAGAAGGGATTGATCCCAAGGTTGCGACCAAGGAATACATTATCGTGTCTTCAACTCGAGGAAACCAAAAGGAGCGATAGGAAGTCCATGCGCTCGGTCAGCAAGCCAGCAGTGTCTGGCAATGAGGAAGCCGGCATCTGGCAAGAAAGAAACGCGTCTGTTTCAACTGCCAGAAAGTTGGACACTTGTCAGTGAACTGCAATCGGAAGTCCACAAAATCGAAAATAACGGAGCCTGCGCTACCAGCAGTAGCCACCGATCGGGCACCTGTAGCAATGAGTCTGCGTTATCTCGATGCGTGCATCGGGGCAAGCTACCGGACGTTTGTTTTCGTGTTGGATTTTGGACTCGGGTACCACTCGGCATATGACTAACAGCCGTCGATTCTTCGACCTTGGTTTGTTCACACGTACCTCAGGATCTATCAGCTCCGCAGATGTCAGGCATGCAGCCGTGACTGGCATTTCTTAGGCATTCTGTTCACCCGTCTTTTCTCCTGCCAGGTACAGTGCATTAATTTGAATGATGTGCTGTACGTATCATCACTGGTCGAGAGCCTCTATCTATAGCTTCTCAAAAGCAACTAAGGCAGGATTTGTGGCCTGTTTCGAGGAACAGGATGCCATTGTCAATGCTGAACAGCCAAATGATCGTCTGATTCCAGTCATTGAGGCAACATAGGCGGATAGAATGTTTAAATTCCAATTTGAGCCCCATCGTGTAGCATCTTGACTGGCTGCTGTTGCCGTTGAGACCAACATCTGCAATCATCGTTTTGGTCATAGGGACCCGGCTGCCAACCGGAAGTTGGTGGGAAACAAACTCATGTCTGTTCTGAAAGTGGCAGCCAAACCTAAGCCTCGCGTGCGAGTGCTGAACCAAGGTGGAACTAGCATCACACCATTCCCTGAGAACAGGACTAGGATGACACAGCAACTCGACTTGATCCACACTGACTTGTGTTGGCCAATGCAAGTTGCATTATATGGAGGATGCCGCTACATCCTCACTCTGATGGACGACGTCTCGTGATATACGAACATTCGAATTTTAAGTCAAAGACAAAGGTCACGTCCACAAATAAGGAGTTCATCACTACTGTGCAAGTGAAATTCGATTGCCCAGTAAAAGCGATTCGGAGCAACAATGGACGCGAGTTCGCAAATTCCTCTTTGCGAAATTTCCTGATTGAGCAGGGAGTAAGACGGCAGTTTTCGTTGCGCCACGCACCGCAGTAGAACGGTGTAAAAACCGCTCGCTCATCGAGATGGCACGTACCTGCTGCTAGCTAGACTCTGGCCTGATTAAGCCTTTCTGGGGAAAGACGTTCTCCATGCAAACTTTCATGCAAACATATTCTTGCATGCGTTTTAGACTAATGTTGCTGTAAGCTAGATGCCAAGTCATCCTCGTCGGTTACAGGGAAGATGTCAAGGCATACAGAGTGCAGAATCCAACAACAGGCAAGATCTGGTTCAGCCAAACCGCTGTCATTATTGAGAATGATGGCAGACTGAAGCCAGAGCCTGTCACTATTTCAGTTGTTGCCATGCACCAGGGCTACAACCAGAGGGGGACTGGCACGTCGACGTAGATGCGTTCGACTCAAGATTAGCTGAAGCCAGGATGTCCACCATTGACAAGGTGCCATCAAATTTAGCAGAAGTTCAGCGCCGTAACTCGGACAAGAAAGCATTGTGGGAGCATGCAGCTTGTGAAGAAATCGAGTTCTTCGGAAATACCATGTCTGGGACTTGCAGGAGCTGCCATCTGATTGCAAGTCCATCTCCTGTAAGTGGGTATTTAATGTAAAGTGTGGTGCAGATGGAAGCATCACCACCAACAAGGCTCGTCTGGTCGTTAGATATTTCAATCAGAAGTATGACGATTATGATGCAACGTATGCGCCTGTCATTCGCCACGACACTGTATGTGTCCTTCTGGTCGTAGCTGCAGCAAAGAAGCTTCACATCCGACAACTTGATGTTACGAGCGCCTGCCTAAATGAGACTGTTGTGGAAGAGCTTTACATGATCCAACCACTATGTTTCATCATTTCTGGCAATGAGACGAAGGTTTGCCGACTTTGCAAGAGCCTCTACGGACTCAAGCAATCAGGATTGGTATGGAACCAAACTGCGGTGGACGCTCTTGTGAAGATTGGGTTTACTCACACTTTGCACGTGTGGGGGATGGGCATACAACCCATGTTCTTATATATGTTGACGAGTTGCTAATTGTTGCTAAGGATGCAGCTGCAACGCGCCATATCAGCCAGCAGTTGGGTGGACACTTCGAAGTGCTCGACTTAGGCAATGTAGCATTATACTTAGGGATGGATACTTGGGGGGGGGGGGGTTCACTGCTGTAGCTCGGTAGCTCGCCACGGTGCCGCGACAAGACAATTCGGTTGCGGATGGCTTTCCGACAAGCCGGGTCGAAAACCCAACACAATTCGACTGGACTAGTGTGAAGCACATCATCGGGTACTTGGCAGGATCTGCTCACTGCTGTCTTCGTCTGGACTCTGGAGGCGATGGGGAACTTAGCTGCTACATGGATACAGACTTTGAAGGCGATCTCAGAGATCACAAATCACAATCCTGGTTCAGCCATAAGCAGACCACGGTGACCATGTCTTCAACTGATGCCTCGCTGTTTCGCACGCTGCCAAACAACTACAGTGATTGCGAATGTTGCTCCTGCTGGGGCCACCACAAACTCCGAGGATAACCGGGAGTGCATCCGGATGGTGCATGCTCTGCAGTCAACGGCACTCACAAAGCACGTGGATCTCTGCCACCATCAGCGCGTGACCTACACCAGCAGAACGGTATCTTGATGGTTTACCTTCCAACAGCTGAGATGCTAGCAGACATGTTCACCAAGCCGCTACAGCGTGTCACATTTGGTGTGTTGTGCGACCATCACCAACTTTTTGAACTTGAAATAGCCTGAAAGGAGATCGTGTTAGAGGATATATAATGTAGAGGCATTATTTATCAGCCTATCCTCGTATATACTGTATACTGCATCTATGTATAGACAGATACAGTACGTTTTCATGTACAAATATCATTAAATACCATGCATACATGTGGAGCCATATCCATGTCCATACATGATGCATATATATTTTTTCACAACAAAGAGGGTTCCTTATTTTATAAAAACCACTATATTCATGTACTGTATAGTATGTGCCATATTAATTAATCATAATATAAATATTTGACATTTTGTTCTAAGTTGTACTGGTCAAAAATTATTATTTGGAATACCGTGAAAAATGGCCGTAGTTACAATCTAACATCTTAAGTGGATAAAGCACACACGACTTCCTATTTAACTGCATTTACAGAATTTTCATAACTATTAGATTTAAGAGAAAAAGTGGGGTGGAAATGAATTCTGTTCCACCCTGTAAATATGTATTTTCCTTTCCCTGAAATTTCATTCATGACACAGTATTGTGGAAAACTTAAGTTTACTTTAAAAATGCACGTACTACCCTTTGAATATGCTGTTTACTCCTTTCAATTAAATTCTATAAGTTTAGCTTTATCTCACTTACAGTCGTGAGGGCCTTTAAAACTTTTAATGAGTAATTATATTTACAATGTATGATGTGTTTAATTTTTAAATGCACTTTTTTGTTCAATAGATGGTAAACAATCTTATTAATTGTGGGCAACAGTTGAGAATTTTGCTGGATCAAGTTAAAGAACAGAGCATAGCATCAAAAGAAATTGCTCTACAACAGTTAAGAACACAACTGGAAGATGAAAAAAGGGTGGTAAATAGTTTATCTTTACTCAATAATACTGTTAACCTATTTATTATTTTTATTTTCGAACTAAAAGTACTGGTTATCAGTTATATAAAAAGCATGACTACAATATTTTAATAGGGTTGGGCATGCAGACAGTCAGGTAAAGTTGATTGCAGCACTGAGTTTTATTTAAGAAGGCGCACATTTGGCACATGTATGGTCCCCTTAGTTGGTCGGAAACTAGGACGAAACTGCATCAACAGACAGCCCAACATCGGATGATGGTTTTTCCCTCTTAACTGACATTAGTTCAGCAATGGAGCTTTTGATAAACAGTGTTTAAGCAAGAAATAACAACAGAGTACACAATAGCTCCAAAGTTCATTAAATGATGGTAGGGAGGTTGATGCCATATTTTTGGATTTTGCAAAGGCATTTGAGACTGTCCCTCACCAACGTTTGTTATTAAAACTTAAATCATATGGAATCAATCCCCTTACCATTTCATGGATCATGCTGCATTTTTAACGGGAAGACAGCAGAGGGTTGTTGTTAACGGAGCTGAGTCGGGCTGGACGGACGTAACCTCTGGGGTACCCCAAGGTAGCGTCCTTGGCCCCTTGCTTTTTCTCTTGCTCATAAACGAGCTTCCAAAGTGCCATCTTGTGATTCAAAACTTTTCGCCAATGATTCCAACGTTTATGATGAAGTGGATGAGGGCAGGGGTTTCTCACCCAAATTGCGGGGTGATCTCATCGTACTGGCTTCCTGGTGCGATGAGTGGCAGTTGAAATTAAATAAGGTAAAATGCGTGGTGGTGCGTTTCTCTCGTAAACGGAAAACTTCCCAACCTGAGTACTTTCTGGATGGTGTTCAACTCGCTGTCGTTGATACTGTCAAAAACCTCTCTTGGAATCACCATTTCACAAAAATTGTTGGTGCAGCAAATCAACGCCTTAGATTCATTCAGCGCGTATTTCGAGAATGTGCAGATAATGTAAAGGAAACTGGCTATGCAACTCTGGTTCGTCCTATGTTGGAATATTGGGCACCTGTTTGGAACCCTCACAGGATGGTTCATATTCAGGATAAAGAGATGGTTCAGCATAGGGCAGCCAAATTTGTTAAGGGCAGTTATCAACATTCTGTGAGTGTGACAGAAATGCTCCACTCTTTAAATTGGGACACATTGAGGTCCAGACGCGAAAAATTATCTATGAGATTATTCAAACGTTTTAATCTTTCTCTAAATTCACATCTTGTTTTCCATATATTAACGCCTAACTACCACTCTAGGAGTAGACATAATCACTCAAATTTTTTGACCGAGCTTCGTGCCAAGACGCATGCTTACTATTGGTCCTTTTTGCACGTGATTAGACGATGGAACAGCCTACCTGGCGATTCTCCTAATTTAGTTGAAATTCAGTCTAACAATGATGACTAAGTCGCTCCTGACATATGAGCATTCTCCTGAAATTGGGTACGACCCCCCTACCATATGGCATTTATTTGCTGACTGTAGGGTACTGAGTTGAATTGAATTGAATAGCGTGACAACAATGAATGAAATATGAGCTTTCCCCACCCATTCATTATCTTTCATATCATATATCTGCATTATTTAAAAAAAAGTTATCATGTGTTTATTAATGTAATTTAATGCCATTTCATTTTATATTCAGTGCTTTTCCGCTCATTCCCATTGGTGGTCTGCTAAATTTCTTTAATTAACATGCCAAATATATTTAGAAGACCATCATGGGGCGGTTTTCGGCATGTCAGCACCAATGTGCATGCACATTGTGAAAATCTTCTGCTAGCAGACGGAATATCAGCGTGTCTAGGTACTGTGGGAATAGGTATCATCATTCGAATAGGATATTAATTCCTAGTCAATTCAGAAGTACTGATGGCACTATAGTCACGCTCTGTCAGCTCAGTCAGTTCATTAACTTACAAAACATCTTTGATGTACTTCCAGTGGCAGACTTAAGGGATCTTTCAGGGTGCATCTTATGGGAGCTTGGTCTGAGGAAGCTAAGACAGCTTCTATGAATGCTCCGTGTGAGTTACGACGTTGGCTCCCTCACAGGGGATTGTCGGCATTAAAGTCCCCTAGTAAAAGATAGTTTTGGTAGCTGGGTCACAAGGCGCAAAAATTTGGTTAGTTGAATTAGAAAAGAATCTGGACCACAGATCAAGCATACTGTAACCGCATTTGGAAGAGCAATCCGAACAGCGACAGCCTCCAGCGGGGTGGAGAACACTAATGGGTACGATGGGAGGACAGTGCGCACAAGCACAGCTCTGTCCTTACGATGGACAGTAAAATCACGTATTGAATAGGGAGTGTTCGCCGCGAGAAAGGTATCTTAGAGAGCCACACACGCAGGTTGGTGTTGAGTTATTAAGTCGTGCAATTCTGGAGAATTGCTGCGCACACCACGACAGCTATCAGTGGCAGGTGGGTTAGGGACTGGATGGGGGCAATGATGTTCCTCCATTTGGGGGATGGAGGGGTAAGGCCAGTAATTGTTATGGTTGGGGATGGATGGCATGAGTGCGCGAAGGAGGAGGGGGATGGTTGGACATATGGGGTTGGGAGTGGCTCATCGGTGGTGGGGTAGGGAAGCCATGTCTTTTGGGTGGGTGAGACCGTGGATTGAGTTCCCATGGTGGGGTAACCAGAAGGGAACATAGCTCCCAACTGCCTCGAGCATAAATGCAGACACTGTGTGTGTCATGGGGTACAGACGGAGGATTAGGGTCAGTTTGCCCAGCAATAGAGTGCTGTGCAGAGCATTTACGGTGGACAGGTGTGGTAGAGACCACCTGTGCAAACGATTTATTGAAGCTGGGTGGTTTGGAGGCTTTGAACCTTTTACGGGCTTCTGGGAGGGAGATATTCTCCTTCACCTTTAGCTCCATGATGATCTTTTCCTCCAAGTATCTGGGGAGTCCACAGCATGTGTCCCTTTACAGTTGACACATGCCAGCTAGCTTTGACAAGCAGCCTCATAGGCAGGTTTGCCACATTGGCTGCAAAGGGCCTGCGATTCGCACACCAGCTTGGTATGGCCAAATCTCTGACAATCAAAGCACCTAGTAGGGTTTGGTATAACAGGCCTTACCGGAAGGTTTAGGAAACCTACTTTGACATTTTTAGGTAATTTTAACAAGGAGAATTTTAATATAAGAGCGGCGGTGGGCTCGACTACGCCATTTTGCCGTCTGGTAATACGTTTGACTGCCGTCACATGCTAAGCGGAAAGGTAGTCCGCAAGCTCCTCCAAGGTGGAATGGAGTAAGTCAGGGGAGCTGACAACTCCTCTGGTGCTATTTTGCGACTTGTGAGCCTCTGTTGTGACTGGAAAAGTGGCAACAAACATGATATTGAGTAACTTGGTAACCTGAGACGGTGCACGTGTTTCAACGAGTATGTTGCCATGTCTTAACTTGCTGACACCAAGGTCTCCGTTACCAAGGAAGCTAGAGATGCCCTTGTAGATTGCAATGGGGGAAACCCTTGGAAAAGATTCGCCATCATTTCTCTTTATAGCGAGAAATTTGGGTGATCGCGTCCAAGAGGGCCCGGAGCGGGGAGTTGCAGAAGCAGCTCCGGAGCTAGGACAGGTTGAGTCCGAATAACTTGGTTGGGGTCGTTTTCCGAGGACCCCACTCGGTTTCGTAGTTTTGTTTATCGCAGCGAGCTAGTTTTACACCCTGTTTTCAGACAGGTTTCTCTGTCCTATCCAAACCAGCTCCAGCCGGAAACGGGGTGTGGACCGGTCAGTAGCTTATTGTGGCAGGGATGCTGCCCTAAGGGCGGGCACACACTGACCAATAGGGGTAAATACCACTCCCTCCAAAAACTGTGATCCCTGGCACCTTAATATTCATGGCCCGATAGTCAGGACTTATTACCGGTATCTATCACAGTCTGGTTTTTTGTTGCCCGGTTAAAAAGATGTTTTAATTCCTCAATCACACAATACATGTAATTGTAGGTTGCTCCACTAACAATTTTAAATATTTGCCAATGAAGATGAAAACAGTCGATTTCAATCAAATGACCACTCTTCCTTTTCCTATTTTGATATTGTCCTAAGTCTTCCAGGTCAAAAGTTATTATGTGGATTTCCATGAATAAACGGTCGTAGCTAAAATCTAACATCAGTGGATAGAGCACACATGAATTCCTATTTAACTGCATTAACAGCATTTATCATAACTATAAGATTTGTTATGGTCGTCTCCTTCGGATCCTTCCTGTTTGGGTTCCTGGCGATCGTTTAGACATCCAGTTCCTTCTCCCGTGTTGCCAGATATACTCGAGCACACGACCACACATTATACGCTATTAATGTGACACTTTATTTCTCTAGTACGAAATGAATGAATCGCTAATTTGGGATGACACTTGTAACTAATTACAAGCAGTTTGAGCAAATGACACAACGTCAGAACACGAATTTCCCCAAATGGTTAACAAGTTGCTATTTCCACATAGCTCACCATTGACCCCAAAAGCAGTCACTCCTTGCGTCCTTGGTCCACTCGGGATTGCCCTAATGACACAATGAAAGGGGATCCAGGTTTATGGATACTGGATCCCCCCTTCCCCCCCTGTTGCTCAGGATGGCTCTTTGCAGTGTAGACGGGAGCACGCTTTGCAACCTGCAAGCTCGTGCTTGGGTTTTAATCTGGGGCTGAATAGCTCTGCTGCTTGGTTTTTATCCACTGCCAGAGTGGCCCCTAGGGGTCTCGTGGCCGATTGGAATGTCCGCAGATTGGCACGTCAAGCTTGACCACATTTCAATTGCGGGTGCCGTAGCCTTTGATAGAGGTTACTAACTTTGAAAAATGGGGTGGCAACAAGATTTGGCCAACACTGTATAAAGAGGAACATTGCAAATTTCTATTAAGAGGCAATTGAGCTTACTTATGTCAGTGTAAAAACGTCACGTGAGAACAAATAATACCTATTGAGGTGGTCAATCTTTATCATGGTCTGCTTGGTCTAACACCTTAGCAGAAGCGTAAGGGAGAAGTTGGAAGATCGATAGATCTTCGAAGTTCATACGCCTATGTTCGACTTTCTTAAGGTCGAAAGGTATGACTTGCAGAAGGTACACGAGGGAAAGAAGTTCCTCGGAGAGAGTGGACTTATGCTAGTAGAATTAAAATGCTTCGTCTGGGTGCATCCCTGAAAATTGGTTGCAATAAAATAACGAAGTTTCCAGTTTCAATTGATTTTGTTTCCTTATTCATAGGTAATAACGCTTTACAACCCAAAGGACTATTTTAAGAACAAGCTGCTCACATAGCAAGTTCTTTTTCTCGTCTCTTGTCCAGACCGTGGTTAGTTACTGAAATGGAGTTTTGCAGGCCCTTATATTCAGGACCCAAAAAACCACGTGACAGAAAGTGACCAATGGTCAGTTATGATCCAAAGGAGGTTAAGTGTTTAATTGGAGTCATATGACTCCAATTATGGAACTTTCCATGTATGTACGTGGATGGAAATTGGGGGCACGTGTCCAAGTGGGTCGTTCTCCGGAATGTGCCGGGGGAATTCTGCTGTAATATGATTTGCATTTGAATGGTTTCATATATTAAATAATGAAGGAGTGTAAATTCTGGTTTTTTACTCAATATAATACAGTCACGTGCAAAAAAATCGATTCACCTGCATGAATCAAGTAAAAATTTGTTTTTCTCAGCAACCAAATGTTCGATTAAAAATCAAAAAAATGTGTTTTGTAGACAATTTACTGCTCTTCTATATTCGCCTAATTTGCATAAAATTCCTGATGAATCCTTAAGGGGAAAAATGTTGAACTAAAGCAATTGTTGTACCCCTGTAGCTGTAAGTGTTTGAGAATGCAATTTGATTTTCAGAGTTTAATGAACACATATCCGGACATATTGTTAATTAATGGTTTCTTGATAAAATGACCACTCCGCCAGAAGTAGCCACACAAGTAGCAGGCTATTCTCCAGAGAAATTCAGCAGAAATCCTTTTCACACCAGGCGAATTATAAAGAGGAATAAATTGTCTACAGAATACATTTTTCCGATTTTAAATTGGACATTTGGTTAC
This sequence comes from Ophyiulus pilosus, assembly GCA_033995625.1. Taxonomy (NCBI): domain Eukaryota; kingdom Metazoa; phylum Arthropoda; class Diplopoda; order Julida; family Julidae; genus Ophyiulus; species Ophyiulus pilosus. The sequence goes on along the minus strand of JAUJYV010000705.1, from coordinate 10,979 downwards.
TGAGAAAAACACATATTTTTACTTGATTCATGCAGGAGAGTCTAATTTTTTTTTGCACTTCAGTGTATATTATTCCTTAGTTTTCTGTTTGACCATATTGATTTCGCGAATCTATATTACAGGCAGTTGAAGTCATAAGACAAGAAGTACAGACTAGTATGAAGAAAATTCTTATTGAAAATAGCAATGAAAACAAGGATTCAGTTGCAAAAAAGGATCTGAAGATCATTAATGAAGAGGATTGTGTGGCGATTGTCACAGTTGATACAGAGACAAGCATAAAGGTAAGCAGTTTTACATATTAAAGAATGATTTATAGACAGACTATGACTATGTTGGTTGGTGTTTAGGGCCTCAAAATCCCCTAGGGATATATAGAGCTCAGGCATTGATTGGAATGATCCCATTGGATAAATGCATAGGATCATAAGAGACAAGTTGGGTGAGGTTCACAGGCAAGGTCCCAGCCCCAGAGGACACCTTCATTTAGCCATTACTGGGGTCTTGCCAAGGGACACAAGATAGGCTATTTAGGAAAAGGTTGTTGTGGTATAGGTATATCATGGATGCATTGATGAGAATAGTTTCGATTCATGGAAAAAGGTGAGAATTGTAGAAAAGGGGATGGTCGGAGCCTCTCCTATAAGCGAAGGAATAGTCGGGGTGTTGGGTTCAGTCATATTACCAATAGCCACTCAACACAGTGCTTGCAGTTGGCTAGGAGATGGGCAACCGTAAGAGGGGCATCACCGGTCACGTAGACAGATGCTGCAGGTGAATAACATCATTATGTCAGTAAAGGAAGGTTGGACGGTGGAGGCTGCCAATTTTTGGAAATAATAGGTCGAGCTTATTCTGTGGTTGGGAAGACCACTGCTGCTACCATAGGGTACTGATCTCGTTCTTAATAGGGACACAGGTCAGCAAGTGGGACAGCAAGGTCCAGCAGAGGAAGTAAGTGTGCTGTATTGGCTGCAGCATCTGCTTCTTCATTCCCTATAATGCTGCAATGGCCTGGTATCCAACAAAGGCGAACACGACAGCCATGTGTAGCGAGGCGCGAGATTAGTTTTATGGAAGTGGCAGTCATAGAGTGGCATAGAGTTCAGCGGAGTAAATGGAAAATGATGAGGGCATATGAAAGTTGGCAGATGTACCAATGCGGAAAGGACTGGCACTGGTTGATGTTGTTATTTGAAGTTTGATTGGCTGTACTGTGTTCGGAGAAAACTTGCTGCCACATGGAGGGGGGCAGTATCCTGTTTACTGAGGTTTCCAATTTTTATTAGCGTGTTGACTTACAGTAGTCATGGTGGGACAGGCCAGGGAAAGTGTGGGGCGATATGGTTGAGAGGTAGGGGAATGTCTTGAAATAAGGCATGTAAGCAAAGTCCAAAGGGGCCTCCAGATGATAGGCGGTGTAAGACAGTTGGCGAGTTCTTCAGTGGAATGAAGAAGGTGAAAACTGCTGATTACTCCCATGATAGTATTCAAGGTGGGATGGGAATGAATATATGTTGATAATATAAGAGCCAATACTCAGAAGCTGTGATAAGAGGTTGGCTTGGGAAGCTTGCGTAGATGCTACAAGAAGTGTGGCATCTCTTACCTTCTTTATCTGGTGCTCATCTGTTCCCAAGAAGCCAGAGATGGCCCAATGAATCAGGATCGGTGACACCTTTTCAAAAGTTTTGCTGTCGGGTCATTTTATTACAAAAAATGTTGATGTAGCGGCAGAGGCGGACAAGTTATCTGCCTTTGACATCAATGTGAATAATTGTGGGCCCGCGGGACTCGGAAGGGGTATGCTCAGGAATATTGGCAATATGCATAAGAAAAAAGGCGGGGCCAATATTCTTTACGCGGGGTCGATTTAGACCTATCGTCGTGCTCGATTCCTTTGTCTGAGTTTTAAGTTAAATTTTGGGTTTGGGGAATATTTCCAAAACAATAAATGAAAGGGTAATAAACAAGTGGAAGCTGCACAGACAAAGGCAGCAAGTAAAGTTGATACAAGGCTATTTCGTCCGTAGTGGCAGAAGATACACAGACACAACCTTCATGCACTGCGGTCTAAGCATATGAGTGATGCAAATACGTTGTATACGTTCAGATTAAATTAGCTTTTTTTGGAATATACATTTAGAAGTTTTCTCAATCAATGTGTAAACGGGTTGGTACAACTGACGGGCTGCATGCAGCTCCGAAACGTTTTTGGTGGCCCACTGAAAACAATGCTACAAGTATCATATCACATAAAAACTAAGCGCATGGTACAGATAAATGCAATTAAGAAGTATGTCAAATCAAACGTTTATTAAGTAGAGCTTTTCTATATTTTATCAAAGAAATAAAGAAAAATCATGCTTGCAATAAACTCTACTCTGTGATAATTATTTCTAATGTTTTGTTACAATTACCAAAAAGAATTTAAATCTTCAATTCTAGCTGCCACAAACTTCCACAGCACACCTGTAGACACTTCAATGTATGCCAGTTGAAAGTTTATTACATCCATTAGACAGCATTTACCTATTTATCCATCTCCTTATCAAGCATTTTATATGTAACAATACATTTTTAGCCAAGAAATTCAGCACATGGAAGATAAAAGTGCGATTCAATCTAGTGTACCCATGATTAGCCACACTGGTTTTGGTAAAGAAGAAAGATGGTGAAATGAGACATCGATTGTCAGACTTGCATTAAAAGTGCTATGTGGATAAAACCTTATCTCATCCGTGTGACCCATGACACATTAGACAAGTTATGCTGAATCAAATGGTTTTGTGCATTCAATTTAAATAGCGGCTATAGGCATATCCACATGTTGATGTAACCAAAATGAAAGACAGCATTTATGGTACATTATAAAGTGACAATACATATTTATCAGAATGCCTTTTGCACTTACAAGTGCACAAGCCGCATTTTAGCAAACTAAGTCGTGTTGTGAAGTTTGTGAAGTGCTCTATGGTCTCTGGATGTCCACCTTGCTCCAGAGTCCGGGATTCCTCTCCCTTAACTGAGCTATATAGCACTCTCTCTTAGCTGCTTGCCATTGCCTGATATCCTCTGGTAGTGAGTGATCTTCCTCGTCCCACTTCCCCCTGGTAGCAATCATTGTCCGCAGGCATGTGAGGCACACAAACAATGCCTCTTCCTGGCGTTTGTAGACATTAAGGGAGCTTTTGATAACACAAACGGAAATTTTCTGGAAGCTATGAGGATATTTTGAATATTTGAGGAGTTAATTTCGGCAGTGAAAGGTGTCTATTCAAAAGGGGAGGTTCACAACAGATGGGATATCAGTGAACAAATGGGTGAGACAAGGATGTCCCATATCTCCACTGCCATTTTCGATTTATATAAATGAACTTGGGATAAGACTAAAAGAATCCGAATTGGGCTATAAGATAGGTTTGAAGCAACTGGTTCCCCCCCCCCCCCCTCCTCTTCTGTGATGATGTGGTGCTGGTATCCGAGGACCCCAATGAACAACAATTACTATTAGATATGTGACGTGTTCTTCTTTTCATCACCATCCTTTCGGGTATTAGGTTGATAGTCCGATCACCTGGTCCCTCCTCCTGCCTTGGAAATCAACGCAAGCACACAACTTCAGGGTTTCTGTATCTGCTGGACACTTTATTTCTCCAGTCAGGAATGAAATAAAGTATTTAATGAGAATACATCATTTGGGCCACTAATAACAACAGTTTAGTATTGCAACTTCAAACATAGGACAAAACTACCCTGAAGGGGCGATCAAGTGGCCCTGCAAGGCATTGCCCCAGGCGTCCTCTGTCTCCATGGCATTGCCCTTTTGGGGCATGAATGGTGATCCGGACTTGCGGATGCCGGAGAGCACCAACACTTGCCGATTGTCGGAGCCCGCGATGATTCCCTGAAGTGCTGAGAAAGCACATTAAACCACCAGCGAGCTCATGGTTTATGGTTAGTTGTGTCCCATTTCATATTAGGTATTGGGTATTAGGTATACTCTCCAAATACCTGCTAGAGGCATTTTGTAATTAATTGGAATTCCTGTTAACTGAAATACTTTGGTCTCATCGGTGACCTTCACGAGTCACAGATATAGCTGGGGAGTTTGGGGTAGCTTACTGAGATTACTGATTGGAATATGGGAATGATAAATCAGTGATCCTGGTCATAAGGGGGACCTTGTAGAAGGAGATAACTATTCCTGGACCTTGAGTGGTAATATAGTTTTCCAGGTATCAGGGTACGAATACTTAGGGGTAATACTACAAGACGGGAAGAAATACTTAGCACATATGGAAGCAAAAATTCATACTATGGCAGCCCTAATGGGGGTCTTCTGTGCAAGCTGGCCTTCCAGTCATTATCACAATACGAGATTATTCGAGGGGGGAGTGCAGGAATCCCGGCATCACAAGAATGCAAGAATGGCCCTGGGGGTAAATCGGTTCACAGCAGTTGAAGCTCTCCAAGGGAAAATGGGCTGGTTAAGATTTGAATCAAGGGAGATGGTATGAAAGTTAACGCATCTATGAAGATTTGGCAATTGAGCAAACACTTCCCTGGTAGATAGGTAAATGAGAAGCTAAAGGGCCAAGGCTAGAAGATCAGCTGCCATCGCAAAATACAAAAATTCGGTATACACTTGGGCTTGGAAGCCTTCACAAAGCGGACATGAGCTAAGTCTGACTACCGAATTAAATGATTGGTAAGGAAGTGGGAGGAAAACAGATGGAAAGAAGGAATGACCAAGAAAACACTGGTGGTAGTTTTGGGAAAGAAGTAAATCTGCAGAGAATAACTGTATGACAACAGCTATTTGTATGCTGTTCTGTTTCGAGAAAGGGTAGGGTCATTGGAAATAAACGCCTCCTCTCAAAGTTTATATAGATTTCGGAGGAGTGTGTTCTATGTAGAATGGGTGAAGAAAATATTCAGCATGCACTGTGGGAATGTTTTGCGCTGAATGAATACCGAATGGGGATATAAAAAGTGTCGGTAGGCAGGTGGCTGGGGTTTGAAGGGGAAGGTGCAGAAAAAGAGGTTTCCATAAAAAGGGTGAAATACATGCTGGGAAAATGGTGGAAGTTAAAATAAGAGAATAGCGACATTCAGACGACAGAACGAAGTGCAGGACAGCTTAGGATGAGGAAACAACTTGTTCCCTCATTGGGTGGGATATAGACTCAACAACTTTAGCGTTCCTCATTTATATATACACACCACTCCTTCTACAAACTGTTTAACCCATCTTACTCCATTTTCAGATGAGGACACCCATTTTCTATACTAAAAAGACAAGACATGACCTTCAACTTATCAAACCCGATAGTCCTTGCCTATTATGCCAGATCTCTCTCCTTGATTGGTTCCATTTGTCCTACCATTGTACTCATCCCTACATCAGCATGACACGTTAAAATCAATTTTTAACGAGTCAACATTTTCTTCCTAACATCCTGTTCAACCTTCACATCCCTCATATACGTACATAAGTGGTTCATGTACAGTGACTCTCGTCCTAGCTAAAACTCAAAACCCATCATCCCATTAATACCAGAGCACGAAGATCCCCAGTAATGGTCAACTTATTTCAAACCATATTGATACCTTATTTGATACCATATTGGAAAAGAAATTAGCCTTGTTTTTTATTATTTCAGAGTTGTGCAAATTGCAACCGTGATTCTATTGCAGAATGTACAGGATGTCATAAGGTCAGCTATTGCAGTCAGTTTTGCCAAAGAAAAGACTGGGGAAACCACATTGCTGATTGTGAAAGAGATGATATTATTTTAATTGAACAGACAATATTGTCATAATTTTGACATATTGGCTTTATTTATATAAATAAATTTCAATGTTTTGTCATGCATTATAATAATGTTAGTGTATCAATATTATTTAAAACATTAAATTGCCAATTTACATATTAACATTTATTGTAACTTTACTTATTGAAGATGGTATATGTAAACACATTACAACACCTACTCTTTAAGTGCTGTTCATAAGCACAGTCCTGGCATTTATCCCATATAGAATTAGTTTAGATGATTGGAAAGTACTTGTACTACTACGAGTGGGCAAGGTAAAGATTTCAGTGTAATCCATATGCCCCTGAATACTGAAATTTAACTATTAGAAGTGTGCTAACACTATTCAATGTTTCAAATAACCATTAAGTTAGTCATTCTAAAACAGGTTAACTTTTAGCAGGTGCTTGAGTGGGAACCTCAGTCCCCTGACATTAGCCCGATTTAGAACATATGGGAATTTGTGAGTAGTATAGGAGAAGTCATTTCTGGAAAAATAGACAAACATTCAACAAATGAACAAATATTTGTGTTGTTATACATCATTTATTAATACATAACATTTTTTGGTGAATTCAAAGGTAGGAAAAAATTAGACATTTCCCTTATAAAGTTTCGCACATAGCGATCATTAGTAAGAAAACGTGTATCAGAAAATTGAGATATTATCCTACTCATACTTATAATAGAACAACGCATTATTAAATAATAATACACAATATTGTCCACACACAGATCTTCGTTCATGCTGAAGGATTATTTTGCCAGATTACACTATTTTGCTGAATAAATTGTCGAATTTGTGATAGAAGTGGAGGTAATCCATAACTATCAAAATATTCGCCATTCCCAAATGAGTCAAAGTAAATTCTAGGTTTATCTTATAACTTGAGATTATCTTATAGCACCTAAAATGGAAGAGGCCCCTGCTAAATGTAAAGAAAAAATAGCCATATCCACAGAAGGCCCAGAATGAGAAATATTACCTGCTAACGGAGGATAAACAGTTCAACCTGTCCCCGCACCTTTTTCTACTGCCGAAGATATTGAGTCAAAAACTTATTTTATTTAGACGAGGGAAAGCTATATCTGGCGCGCCTAATATCAAAGGAATTAATCAATTTCCAAAGCCTCCAATTATAATAGGCATTACTATAAAGACAATTATTACAAATGCATGGGCAGTAACAATAACATTATAAATCTGATCGTCTCCAATTAAACTTCCAGGATAAGACAACTCTATTCGAATTAATATTCTTAAAGAAGTACCTGCTATTGCTGCCCACGCACCAAAAATTAAATATAGGGTCCCAATATCCTTATGATTCGTAGAAAATAATCATCGCGGGCTTATATCTTATTATAGAATATTAAATTGCAAGTTTAACGGAGCAAAAAGCTAAGCTTTAAGATTTAATTTACATTATTCTTAACTTTGAAGGTTAAAGGTTTATTTAACCTAAAATCTTTTATAAGAATATAATAATTATAGGTAATGACAATATAGGAAATCTTACAAAGAGTTTAAAAGTAGTCGTAATATGTCTTTGTAGAGTTACTCTTGTAGGCTGAAATATAATTATTATTATTGCAGAATATGTTAAACGAAGATAAAAATATAAAGTAACTACACTAGTAAATACTATAATAATCAAAGGAAAAGCTAAATTATTTACACCGGAAGAAATAATTAATCATTTAGGTAAAAATCCTAAAAATGGGGGTAAGCCTCCTAAAGATAAAAGGTTTAAATAAAAAATTAGTACAAAAATAAGTATTATATTTTGATAATAGAATATTTGTCAAAGATGAATAGTATTAGATATTTTGAATATAAAAATAATAATAAATGATATAAAGGTATATAAAATAAAATACATAATTATTAAAGATTTTGTAATTAAGGTGCTACAAAGCAACCAACTTACATGAGTGATAGAAGAAAAACTTATTAATTTACGTGCTATTGTTTGATTATATCCTCTAATTGATCCTACCAGGGCAGAAATAATAGTAAATAATACTACTAATATAGCACTAAAAGTAGAAACTAAGGAAATTAAACTTAAAGGCCCTGCTTTTTGTAAAGTTATTAATAATAAGGTTCTATTTCATGTCAACCCCTCAATTATAGAAGGAAATCAAAAATGAAACGGAGCAGCGCCTAATTTTAATATTAAAGCGCCAACAATTATTCATGTAAATGGAGTGATTATATTATTGAAGTATAGATTATTTCTATAAAAGAAAGATAGTATTATAAATAAAAACACTAATGCAGATCCTACTACCTGAGCAAAGAAATATTATAAAGCAGCCTCTGCTGACAGCTTATTAGAATTAATAATCATAGGTATAAAGGCCATTATATTTAATTCAAGTCCCATTCAGGCAATAAATCAGGAAGAGGAAGAAAAAATAAATATTAATCTTCTAAACAATAAAAATATTGGAACAGTTAGGTTTAAAAGAAAGAACAGTTAAAAAGAGACTATGTCTATAAGTGGGGTATGGACCCAATAGCTTAATTTAGCTTACTATTTAATGAGTTTAATTATTAAAGTAAAATGCCTTGATAAAATAGGATTATTGTGATAGAATAAAATATGTGTATTACACTTTTACTGTGTCCTAAATTACATTAACAATTATTAATGTTTAATTTTTAGCTAATCTTATATCTTTAAGGTGTTTAACATAATAAGAACCCGAGCTTTATAAGATATAATTACAATTATTAGAAAATTAGTTTTATTAAGCTCTTATAGTGCTACTAAGGAAAATATAGCTACGTTAAATTTTGTATATAAAATAATTTTAATTAGTATACAATTTGAAATTTATTCAAAATATGTAATATTTTTACATTAAATTAACACTTTTGCTAATATTACTTTAATTAACAGTGCATTTTACATAGTATTATTTATTAAATTCAAAATCAGGGTTCTTATCTTATAATTATTATAAATATTAGGGAAGGCCTAACAAGTTAGCTTTGTTTGTGTGACTTGTGTGTCTTATCCAAGTTATTAACATATATATATGTATTTAAAGTACAATAGGATTATTTAGTCTTATAGCACGTCTATAATTTAATCTGGTCTTAATTAAATTACTTTTCGTTCGTTTAAAGAGAGAGAAATCGACCGAAGGGAGAATAACCCATTAGTTTCAAGAGAGGATTGACTTTTATACCAATTAGCAGGAGTCTTTGATTATGATATGTAAGGGGGAACCTTCTGCAGTATTATCTACCATTAAACAAAAAGGTTTGAAAGTGAAATTTTCTTTAAAATAAATATATACCATTAATACTTTGACAAATCCAGTTTATTTTTGTCCCTTGGACAACCAGGTGAGATAGGAGAGGAGGAAGAGATAGGAGAGGAGGAAGAGTTTTTATTTTTATATCTTAGCATATAAATTTTATTATTATTTAATTTAAAAATTATTTTAAATATATATTATATATTTAAGTTAAATTAAACTTAATTTGTATTAAGATATTAAGCTATTAAAGTATTTTAATATATAAATTAATTTATAAACTTTGTAAATTTAATATTATAGTAAAGTTTGTGAAATTTTTACAACAAAGTTTGACCCCAGCTTAGACCACTTTAAGGAAAATCGGATTATATATTAAATGTTAAATTAATTATACATAAATAGTGAGTATTATTATTAATAAATATATGTTTTATGTAGCGCTAAGTATTATCCAGCAAAAATCGTGCCAGCGGCTGCGGTTATACGGTTGGATTTAAAGTTAATTTGATGGAATTAAAATACACTTAATTGTAAATAAATAATATATTAAAATTATTTAGTAAAGAGTAAAATCTGTAAATAAATTATAAAATTAAAGTAATTATAAACTATATTTTATCTTTATTTTTAATTAAACCCGGATTAGATACCCGGCTATATAAAAGTAATTAATTTTAGCTGTCAAGGAAGTAAAGATAAAGCTAAAGGGTTTGGCGGTATTTTATTCTTAATAGAGGAATTTGTTCTATAATAGATAGTCCCCAATAAGTATACTTTTATAGATGCTTGTATATCGCTGTCATAAGAATACTTTAATATATACTGGATTCAAATAATAAAAGTTAATTTATGTCAAGTCAAGGTGCAGTATATAAAAGCCAGAAATGAATTACAATAATAAAAATTATTAACGAATTCTTAATTGGAATATAAGATGAAGGAGGATTTACTTGTAAATTTGTATCAACTTAATAAATTGATGTAGCTCTAAAATAAGCACACATCGCCCGTCACTTTCGACACGGAGGAGAGAAAAGTCGTAACACAGTGGCCACACCGGAAGGTGTGGCTGGTCCATATCAAAGTATAGTTTAATAAATATTTCTTTTACACAGAAAAGATTTCAATAATTTTGGGTATTTTGAATAAAATTTAAAAGATAGTAGTTTATTAAACTTAAAAGTATTTAATTAGTAGTAATGGATAATGAACTAAAACTAAAATTAATAGTACTGTAAAGGAAATATTTATATATTTTAAATAGATTTAATAGGAAAACTACCTTGTGTGTAAGGGAAACTTTAAATAAAAATAAAATTTTATTTTCTCGAAATTACACGAGCTAAACATATATGCTTTCACTATGTTGAAAGATAAAGCCAATTTATTTTTAGTTGTGACATGCTAGTCGCGTGTAAAGATATCTGGTTATTTAAGAGATAATTTAATTAGCTTAATGAATATTAATTAATCTTAATTAGGACAAGCTAATTAAAGTAGGTTATACATAAAATATATTATTCGTAGTAGGATTAATATTATCTTATCTTATTATAGTATATTATAATTAATTATTTACTTAAAATAAATATTTTTATTACGGGTTAAGTAGGATATTAAATGATAATTAATAATAAAAATATTTATACATTATAGGTTTATTAGTAATAGTAAATAAACTTAATTAAAATAAAATAAACCATTTCATGTGCTGGAATATTATTAATTAATTAATTTTTAAGGAACTCGACCAAATTTTATTGCCTGTTTAACAAAGACATCGTTTCTTGTAGCTTGGTTATATAAGAAATGTTGGAGGTCACGCGCATTCTCTGCTCGCCGTGACCCGCCCTCAGGGTCAAGTTACCCAACCTGGCAGCCGTG
>JAUJYV010000704.1:0-30395 GCA_033995625.1 Ophyiulus pilosus | reverse complement strand
AAAAAAAGCCAAACTCTTTCGTTGACATATTGTTTTTATTTATTTCTTAAATTCTATATTCAGGGTAATTGTATATATTGGGCCAACGTTAGCCACTGCTATAGTTTTAGACAAAAATCCAAGCCTATGCATGTCCCAACAATTTTTGGTTACTTGGGAACCATGGCAATCGATAACTCCATGACACATATTTTGTAGAGACGAATATCACTTTTTTGGTATGTTATTTTTGAAATCTTAATATTGCTGAAAGTTATGCACAGACGAGGACATGTATTCTGAGCATTTGCTTCCTTGTCCATATAGATTTTTGTACTTCGAAATATACTGAAGCATTTTCACCAGATTTTTTTTCTCTAAACGAGATGGAAAAATACGCAAGCTGTTGCGATGAACGATCGTTGAATTATACGTAATAGGGGGCTTTCTCGCTCCCTTTCCAAAAGTTGTCACAGTTGGGTGCTCAGACCTTTGTGAAACGTTTTCCCTGCTTATACATAGTAGTAGTACTGTAGGGCCAAACAACGGCGGCAGGCAGATTATAATAGATTATAATTTATTTCGCGATTATAAAAGTCAGCTCTGTAGTTTAGAATACGGAATAGAATCCCAAAATGTCGTAAAAGAATGCCTATTCTGGCTCTCTAAAAGCACTCAGACTTTAATGTTGGGTGGGCAAATTAGGAATGTCTGATGGTCTTGCATGGTAACACGATCAGGGTCCACGTTGACCAATTAAGAATAAAAAACTGAGTGTTTTCTCGAGTGCCAATGTGTAAATTAAAACTATCCAGATGCTGTTGCGGTGGAATTTGCGGCAGCCATATCAACCACATTCATGCTATATCGTATTACTGCGGCTGATAAACGAGAAGCGCAACATTTCGGAGAAAAACTTTTACTAGGTCATATGTCGAAACATGCACTCTTCTGAGCACTCTAAAGCCGCCACTAATCATATCTAGTCGGCAACAAGACCTTGCAGGAGAGCAAACTAATATCGAAGATTTTGGTTGAACCAATACAGTCTCAAAATACGTCAATAGTCTCATGACTGGCTGATTTCAGACTTGAAATATCTGGTCTAGACTGTTTACTCCCCATTTCAATTAAGGTTCCATTAAATTTATGTGCAATTGATATATTATCGTGTGGTTTTTTTTGTGGTAGTTTCTGCAAAACACCAGCTTTCTGCCATCTCAAGAGGATGAGATATATAGGTTTAAATTCTGGTGTTCAATTTGGGAACAGAAGTTTAGAAATACTATTTCAGTAATTTAAAGACAGTTTGAGTATGCCAACGTCTTTATACTTACCTTAACTTTAATGGCGGGAAGGGAGGAGCCACGCATTGAACTGTCCAATGAGCCAACTGAACGTAATGGGTGCGCATGCGTGGTTCTTCCCTTCCCGCCATTAACGTAAACATAAAGATGTTGGCATGCGAAAACTGCCCACCTTGCCGACTTCTCACTTCGCCGACTCTCATTATATCCCAATATAATAATTTTACGATAATTATTATAATTCTATCATGTTATTTGAACTCAGTTTTTGCTTAACCTTTCCTAACCTAACCTTACCAAATTATTCGTCGGCGAAATGGGTTGTCGGCAAAGTGGGACGATACCCAAAATGCAGTACAGGTTTTAAAGAAAGCCGACAATGAAGCACTCATTGCATGTATTATGACAATCAGAATCAGAATAATGGTACATTCATGTTTAATTATAATATGTGTGTCCTTAATTCAAAATATAATTTCTAGGAAAAGCAATACTGATAAGCCAATAAATCAACGTAGTTATAAATATTATTTCGTCCAAAAAGAATGTATGCAGTATAGCGACACTGCAACAGCCCTTCAAGTGATGAAAAATGTATAGCAGTATGTGATCACGAGCTATTGATCATCTTCAAATGAAAGTAGATATTTTTTTTTATTAGACGAAAAGCTGTCGAGCATACATGGTAAATCATTGTCAACAACGAGATTGGAGATGACCTGCCTTTTCTTCTTGTTGGAATGCAATCATAAATTGGCCACTTTGGCGTAAAATGATTTAATGCCCACTTGCCGGAACTTCCGTCAGAATGGATAGACCTACGTGGAATCCGTATATGTGCTTTTGACATTTTAACTACACGACAAATCATGTGAGCTATGTCGTGTGCCATGGAGCAATGAGGCAACTGATGATAATAGCGAAAACTATATAACGTTCAACTGCTTTCATTTAAGACTGCGCATTTTCCCAATTACAGGCCCCATTGCACTTTTTGTTGGAATGTACAAGTATACTAGATCTTCGTTTTACGAGAAAGATCCGGGTATAAGAAAATTCCTACGTTCAGGATAGCATGATATAATTTGAAAAACAAACTTACAGTACCTACACTTAAATTCAAATTATTTAGATTTTTCCTTATACAGTCGAATCCGCTTAATTGCACATATTTTCAATGCCCTGAACTTTTGCAAAATGTACATGACGTGAACCCGGATAATTGAGCACACTGAATAAAAGCACATATTTTGCAAGCCCCGTGTGCAACTTTTGTATGGAATTGTGACCGGATAATTGCATAAACCGGTTAATTGAACATTTTCGGTTTGCCGGGTCACTGTGCAATTAAGCGGGTTCGACAGTATTTTCATATTGGTAGTGACTTTTGGGCTACCATGTACGTATATTTTCAATCTTTAAAGTATCTACTGGAAAAAGTGAATCTAATAAATGTTTCCCATAGCTAATCTAGCCATTTGACGGATTTCAGCACAAAAAAAATTGAGCCAGGATTACTGTATTTTGCATAATTTGATTAATTGCAAATTTTAGGCTTGCCGGGTCGCTATGCAATTAAGCGGGTTCGACTGTATTTCTGATCTCACACCCTATCAACTCAAAACTGAACACACTACACGTTATTTTCATCTTTCTAATGACTAGGTGTCTGGTTTACGAATGAAGTGATATTTCACCATCCACAATTTCAGAATGGTGAAATTTCACTTATTTTCCACTGTTCCTATCTTAATTCCACGCCATGTTGGTTGCACGCATGCAGCAACATATGTTCAAATAGTAGATAACATGTTAACATTGCCTGAACACAAGTTGTTTTTTCACTATTAGGGAGGGATCGGTTAATTTATGGGATGTAGCCAAAACGTCTTATAATTTGTCCATGAAAATTGGAGATTACTAGCATCGCAGGCACTACACCAAATCTTTCATGCGTTCATTGTTTAATTAATCAGGCCCATAGGACATATTAGTTAATTGCTATTTGCAGGTGCTAAACTATCAACCCCCAGTCTCAAAAATTGCCCATTAAATGGGCGGAGCAATTTTAAGAAGTTTGTATGGCGCTGTGCGGTAGGACAGCATGGTGGGGCCAGATTTGGCTGCCAAAAATGCAGACAAGATTTTCAAATTCTTGAAAATGAAAGAAAACGAGGACAGGCCAGCTGCAGCCATCTTCGCAGGCCAAACGAAGGGGAAAATAAGATGAATTATGGATTGCTTTGTCCGGTCAGGCAGGTGTGCACGTGCTGCTTTTTAAACGATGGTCAGTCGGTGGTCAAAAGGGGATGAGGCTTTGCGGCTTGGGCCTTTGAAGATAAGGGCGCTGGGGTTGAATTTAGAAGATCCTTGCTAAACAGACGGATGAAAGGAACAAATTCGGAAGGTAAAAAATAGCCCGAAAACAACTTCCCTCCCTCTTGCCTTCCCCAAAAAATTCTCATTTTTTTTAAAACATTGAATATATCTTCCCATTTAATTCGTTTTTAAACCGCTGCTGACCATGCATACAAATTAATCAACAAGCACCTTTGAACTGTCGCTCAAGTTGAAAATCGATCAGGAATTAAATGGAAACCCTGGTATATTTTTATCTGTCAAAAATTAGTCCTTGGCGTTTAGACAGACCGAGCCATTGAAGACGCCTACTGGCCTGTGGGGGGTTGCTTTTGGGTTGGTTCTACTTTTATCCAAATGTGTGGTGTGGGTCTGCGGCGGCTCACCTTTCATCTTTCTGGACTGGCGGCACTTTACTCGCCACACTTGGTTTCTGCTTTTCTATATAATTTTTTTTCTTCTTCTTCTTTTTTCTCCCCCCTAATACCCGTCAGAAGGACAAGTAAGTGCATGCGGTTTTTTGGGCAATGCTTTACCTCCACCCCAGGTTGCAGATTATGTGCGGGCATAACAAGGCAATGGTCTCCTGGATCTAACCTCGCGGGTTGGCGAGCCCATTCGACCGTCTACTAGTCTTGCCAAAGCAGACATTTCGTTTTAATGGCTACTTTATGCATGCATTTAATGGTGCGCACGTGTAATGCCAGTGACCGTATATTATTCTATCGCTAAACTCATTTTTCTTAACAAGCGGATGAAAGGAAGTTTATAGAAAATGTCTACACTGCAGTTCGTTTATTACAGTGTATACAGATAATATTCACGCGATAGCCACATTGCCTGGGAATCCAACTATTTTCAAAGTTGCAGTTCAAAGCACCATGAGTTTTTTTGTATATGTATAGACGTAATTTCCAATTCAAATGTACAAGATTTGTGAACGCTTAAGAAATTTAGAGATAGAAATTATAGAATATTCGGTTGGCAACATTGCATGCGGCTCGTATCAGCGCATTAGTATGTTAAGTGACAGTTGTGAAGAATTTTTAAAATTAGAGAATGGTTCAATATTCCTGGAGATTACTCAAAATGTGTACGAGTCCATTCCAAGAACGATTGAGATGGTTTATAACAGATGGTAAACTGTATTTTACCACGAATATTACAGTAGACAGTTTTCGCATGTCAACGTCTTTAGACTTACCTTAACTTTAATGGCGGGAAAGATAAAACCACGCATACGCACCCATTACGTTCAATTAGTTTATTGGGTAGTTCAATGCGTGGCTTCTCCCTTCCCGCCATTAAAGTTAACCATAAAGACGCTGTCGTGCGAAAACTGTCTAATGTTTTACTTTTATGAAACAAAAAATCATTTTCATTAATTTCCCAAGAGGTTTTATAAAGCAAAGAATGAGGTTCGGTATATAGCAGTTTGGTACCTGGTAGTTTTTCCAGTGTTTTTCAATTGGTGTGCCGCGACAATTTTAGGCCAAGTTTAGTGTGCAATGAGCTTAAAAAAGGTTGAAAAGCACTGCCATATCAAGAAAGAAATACAAAGGTTTATAACATGTTTAACAGCCTAATTCTCACCCCTGTAGCTGATTTAAACCATAATCGTATTGTATACACCACTTGGGACTTTGAGAATAACCGTACTCGTCGCTTTGGCCTACTGACCATATAAGCATGAAACACGAAGCCGACACGCAATTTTTTAAGGCTTGTGTCAAATTGATGCGTTTTCCGATTGAAGGACTTGGGGAAAGAATGTAGAAAGAAGCTGTCTTTAGATAAGACAGCCCCGAACACAGAAAAAAAAACATATTCCGCAAGCCTGAACTGAACTCATTACTTGAGATAGGGAGCGGGAGAGATAAAATAACAAGAAGCCCAGTCCTGGTCGATTTTTTAGGAACTTCATCTTAGCTTGCGCCTGAAAGGATTGGAGATAGCCAACAATCGATTCCATACATTATGATCCAATCTCGACATTTCAGTTAACTAGAATTGGGATTCAAAAACTTTTCTGATCAATAACTGTTGAATTTGCCGTTGCACACATAGTATATACAGAATATTTACAGGTGTAGGTACATGTAGAGGTTATATTTTATTCATCTCGCCGACATAATTTAAGTTAGGTTAGGCAAAACCCGAGTTAAAATAACATTGTTATATCACTCTAAACCTATATGTAGATTTGGCGTTTAAAAATGGATAGTTTGAGCATGCCAACGCCTTTATACTTGCCTTAACTTAAATGGCGGGAAGGGAGGAGCCACACATTGAACTAACTGAACGTAATGGGTGCGCGCATGCGTGGTTCTTCCCTTCCCGCCATTAAAGTTAAGGTAAGTATATAGACGTTGGCATGCTCAAATGTCTAGTAACTGTTGTCGTTTTGCATGTGTGTGCTTTATATATGAAAGGAATGTCCATCTGATAGAGGCGCAGCCACTGTTAAGGCTTGAGCACAGTCAGTCACAAATTATACAAAGAAAAAGATGTTTTTTGAATTTCATACCAGCCTACTCCTCTTTAGTTACCATATACAATTTTCCATACTTGTTCTTTCCCAAGTTTCTCTTCATTCCTCCCGGAGGCTGTGTAAGATACTAGATATAACCTCTGATAATGTCCTTATAAAATAAACCAACGTACGCTTATTTTCATTAAGTTTTCAAAAATTTGTTTTGCAAAAATGCCATCACTTTCTGTCTAATATACGTTGTACCATGCCCACGGTGCCTCTGCTACAGTAATGTATTGTTGGGCAAAGAATTCCTTCTTGTGTGGTCCCTATCTGCTATGCCAAAGGGGTCACGTCATCATAACCCTCTTACGTGTATACAATATACGTATACATATCATCAAGTATCACGAGGGAAATCGTCCTTCTCCTCCCTTTCTTTACTAAAATACACGTACTACAACAGGCCATTCGAATGCCTTGTAAAAGGAAACTTCGTTAAAAGTTCAGCGTGGGTTAAGAATGTTACTGGATAAGGGTTCAAAAGCAACAAAAGGAATGTAAGTCTGATATGGAAGATACTTGACAAATGTTTTCATATTGCTTTCAATCATTTGGACCATGGCCAAATGCAACGTGATGGCATTATATAAAACGCTACAGCTGTCAATGTGTTAGTTTTCTAAATCACGTGTAAAAAACATGTAGAATTTTTATTACCGTATTTCATCAATTATAAGTTGTACTTTTGCCCCTATAAAACATCTCTAAACAAATCTCGCCAGATACATGTATCCAACGACTTGTAAACATCGTTGTTACCTACATCTATAGATACATGTGGTCGACGATGTTGTATGTCCAGATCTATATTTTTCAGTCAACTAAATGTTTCCGTATATTTTTCCAAATATACCTGAAATTACGCACCTGAAAGTACACATTTAATGTGTTTCCCTCATTGTTGATATTAGTACATTGAAAAGATAAATTGTAAATGATATTATAAGAAATGTATCTTTCCTTAATCATCAAAACAGGACATAGAGTTTTAGCATGCCAACGTCTTTATACATACCTTAATTTTAATGGCGGGAAGGGAGGAGTCACTCTTTGAACTACCCAATGAACTAGCTGAACGTAATGGGTGCGCATGCGTGGTTCTTCCCTTCCCGCCATTAAAGTTGAGGTATATAAAGACGTTGGCATGCTAAAACTCTCTATTGTGCGTCTTACAATCGATAACATCTTAGAATTGATGAAATAAGTTATAGGTTAAATCGTTATACGATCCTTTTGGACACCCTGTATGTTGGCACGTCAATGGCAGCCCAGGAGATAAGTGGTAATATGCAAAAAGCCATAGTATATCTTGATTCCAAAACCCCTTCTGCCAAGGTTATGCTGTCAGGCTAAGACGTTTTCATGGCACCATTTCACCAGATCCGTTATAGACCCCTGTATAAACTTCATGTTTTTATTTAACCTCTAAAAATCGGCCAAGCCCGCCTCTTATCTCTTCATTGATTTAACCATTCTTTCTCTGGCATACACGTGACCTTAGTAATTGCCTTTAGCGTCGTTAAATAATCCCAATAACATAAAGCAAATGTATACAATGTGCAATGTCGATCACTCGTTGTTCAACCCTATATTTGTACTAATTTTGAGCAAAATTGGAGTTCTACCTGGCCGATTACTGGCCTACCTTTACCGTGTCCCTTGCAAACCCAATTAACAAATAATTTATGGCTTTAAGCCCATTCCATTAGCGTTTAGCTACAATGGCAATTACTTGTTCATTTGAAAAGCTCATGTACATTTCAATGCACTATAAAGCCAAATACAACTCACTTTTAGAGTTCGCTAAAAACTGAGTCAACTTCGTTGAACCGGGGTCTAAAATTAGCGGTTATTCCCATTTCAAAATAGAATGCGATTCGCAAATTATATAGAACAAGAAATTAGGAAGACATAAATTTCTAAAGAAGAATACGTTACATCAAGATTTAAAAGAAAACAAACGAACAACATGAAAACAAGCAAGACGAAACAGTTGTATATTTTGGCAGCCTCTGTGCAATGTTTCCAACTACAAATTCGTCAAACAATTACTGTACGTTATTTTGACAATATCGAGAAAGTGATATTAAATTTTCTCGTATAAAGTATGGATTGATGTAGCTCATGAGGAAGAGATTCGCAAACTTTTCTGGAGAATGGCCAGGTTGGAAATGTTTTTAGGTCTTGTGGACCAGATTTTAAATGTCTCAGATATTGTGGCCTAAATCATTCATTATAGGCATACAATGTTATTTGGTGAAGCAATTGATATGTGGGCATTTTTTTATGTATACAATGACATATTTCATGGAGTTCAAAGGTCACATGAAATGTTTTATCAGCAAGATGCAAGCTTTGATTTCCTCACTTCCGTATTTCATGAAAGATACAAATGTGGCAATGTGGCAATATGGTTGAACTGCACCAAACCAATGGGATTACTGCTCAATTAAGCAGATTTCGCCACTGTGCTTTGTTCCCACTGCACATTTGCAATCCCATCGCAACACCCTCGACATGGGGACTTATTTATACGTATGAAAAGTGTGAAATTGACTTATAGTATAGGGTACATAGGGGTGAAGGGGATGAATCATCTGTTATGCGAGGGTGAATATACAATTGACGAGCTTTATGAGCCACCGTGTAAGGGGCCCATCAGTTGCCTCGTATGATTGATGATCTATTCCTGCAAGGGTGTATGGATCGGCGTCCACAGCACATTACGTTGAACGAACGTGAGGCCCTGTTCGTATTATAGGTTTTAAATGACTGATTGAATTGGCTTAGACGGTGCGAGGGGGTTAATGGAGAATGGGAAGGGACGAATGGCAATATACGAAGGGTAACTGCATGTGTAAAAATATCCCCTCTCTTCAAGTTAAAAACACTGAAAATCTTTCATCCGAATGAGTGAATTTCCCTACTTATAAACTCTCCTCGATTGGCTTTCAAAATCTTTCAACCGAGTGAGTGAATTTCCCACGAAAAATATCTATACCGAATAGATTAAATGTTTTTAAATAGACCCAGTTTGATGAGAACATCTATTTAACAGAACTACCGCCAAAGAAATTCTGTTTAATGACACACTATCAACATTGCATATTTATCATTTCAATCGATAATCAGCTTTAAGCAACTGTGTGCAATTTAATTGAGAACAAAAAGTTCAGTATCAAACCAAGCCAGTCAGACGAATGGGTTATAGAAAATTTAGCATTTCAACTAAAATGTTTTTCTACATGGTATCTTCCCATTTTGAAGTGGGTCACAATCGTCTACATACAGCTATAGATATTATGATGGTCTTTCGGAGGAAAAAAAAGCTGTGGTTTTCATGATGGATAATCCGGAAATTATATAAATCTTCAGTTCAGAAAACAATTTGTGCAAAATGCAGTTTTTTTTTTAGCACGCAAACATTATACATAAGCGTGCATACATAAACTGGTAATGCTCTTGAAAAACGACGATAATAAATTCCTTATTAGGCTTATCTTGATTCATTTGCTCATGCATGCATCATGATCACTTCTGAAACTAGGTTCTCCTTAATGTTTAATCATAAAACGGAAGATAAGGCGGGTAGTTCTGAGAAAAATTTGCAATAAAATGAGATGCCGGTTACATTATATCGTTGAATTTAATTAAGAAAGGAAATGGCTATGGGGAATGTTCGATAAAAATTAATAGAAAACGAGAAGTTAATGAGGATAAAGTTTTAATGCCATGGAATATTATATCCAAAATTAAACAGAAAAGTTTGTTTTTTCTTCTTTAATTTTTGCGTTCATGTTTTAATTTGGAGAATCAAATTTACTTGATAGCGTTGGGTCTTCCTCATTATAAAACAGGCGCAACCATCAATGTTATCATCTCAAGAACACCAATTAATTTACTGAAGTTGCAGAATTATATTGGACTTTGATTGGTTTTTTCAGTTTTGAACATGATCAGTGTTTATAAATCATGCGTGACATTTGCCATTATGAAAGGAAGTTATCACAGATAAATTAACAGCAAATGTTCACTTACACAATGGATCCTTATACTCTATAAATAGAGTATAATCAAATATATTTCCAAATAAAATATGGGATTTATGCAGAAATAACACTTTATGCATACTTGAAGCCAACCATGCATAGAAAACCCACAAAAATGTTTAAAAAGTATACAAAATTTCGTTCTTACCTGTGAAAAGTTCATTTCATTAAGAGGAATACATTGCTCTTCAACCCTTTCCACGGCCCCAGTCACTTTATTTAGTTTCTCTGCTTCCTGTGCCAAGTACAAGTCCAACACTGGAATTCCTCTTGACTTGATATCACTTTCTGTCAAGGAATTGACCATGAGCATGATCCACACGGGCCTTTTGCGTTCCCAGTTGCCTGTAATGGCATTGAATAAGTAGTCGGCGTACAATCCTTGGCCTCTTTGGTCTTCAGTCAACCACGTTGGCATCATGAGTTTCACATAGTCCAGATGCCGTTTTAGTCGCCTGTAGATGTCACGCGGTAGCACTTCGGACAGGTTCTTTCCGTGGGGCAACAATTGGCAATTGTTTAAGGCTGAGATTGTGTATGGATCGGTCAAATCGAGTTCGAAGAACACGTGTTCTGCTAATTCAAAGGCGCGTTTGGTGTTCTCCGGGATGTAATCCCAAACGCGGGTGTAAGGAACATGAATCGTGCCAAAGAAGTACGATGGAGGCTCACGTTTGATAACCCACAGGAAAGACATTGGATCTTGCTCGACGGACTAATTTTAGAAAGAAAAACAAGTTATAATTAGAAAAATGCAATTTATACGATGTTATTCAGAATATATATTAAATTGATCGTTTTCCTTCTTAGAACTCTGGTCATAAACTAAAACTACAAAAAACAGTTTCCATCTATAATTTCTCAAGACAGGCTTTCTGGTTTTGGCTACATAGATCCCTATATTTCAATCAAACTTGAATACACCTGGCTTTCATCTTTTTAAAGATTACCTTTTCAAATTCATGGATGTTCAATGTTTATGAATATTTTTCTGCCCCACTATAAATACTCGTGAGGAAACGACAAAGGAGGAGAGTATTCAGTTGTTTTTATAGTACAGAATATGAATTGGATTTCAATGAAGGGGATTAATGAAAGGCTTCTGTAGATAAGTCTGAAGTTGATAACAATTAATTCTAGCACTAATCTAGCTGTTATCGTTACTTCTCAAAGGATTTGTCTCACTCTTATAACGTGAAGCACATTTCCCTTCTTTAATCCCAACGAAAGTTTATTGGTCCCCACTTTTATCTATGTACATATGTGTGTGAATTTACAGGGCGTATGAAAAGATGTGAAAAGTACAGTCTGAATTTCTGAAAATCTGAATTTCTTTATCTGTTTATATCCCTGTGTAAAATGTAAAATGTAATATTTATCGTCCGAGAATTATCCCAAACTTCGTATCGTCCCACTTTGTCGATGAACTTTTCTGTTTTATTAGGTTAGGCAAAAACTGGGTTCAAATTACATTACAATAAAATTATACTATACTATCGTATAAATAAATGGATATAATATGGTTTCGGAAAAAGGGACATCGCCCAAACATATGGCATCAGGAAACGTTCTAATTAAAATTACTGTCTTGTTTAGATATCACCTCATAACACTGTTATGTAACAATAACCATCATTTCAATTCAATCGGTTTTCACGGGTCTTATAAAACCAGGGCCAATCTATTTTATGGTCATCAAAACAGGATACAATTCCTTCCTATATAGCTTTAAAGTTTAGTTACAATTTAGAAAACGGGTCGGGAAGATAGGAAAGGGGAAGAACCAGAAATCCATTGAACCCAAGTATTTATCCATTTGTTTCTATTCAGAAATTTAGTTTATTGATTCATTATGGGAATAAAATTCGAAACACCAATATAAAATGCATGTAGGAGGTCAATGCAATAACTAGTTTTTGCAACTACCCCCGTTTGACGCCATATCTACTCAATATTCTGTTCACGTATTGTATATACACTGATTGTATTCAAGACTTAGAATTCCAATCACTGCGACAATTTTTATTGGTAATTTTTTTTTCTTTTTTTTTTACAAATTTGCACACGTATGAATGGAGTATACCGAAATACTTGACCTAGAAGAGAATACAATTTATTTGACCGTTTTAAAATATTATGCATGTACAGTTCATCCCATTGAATCGCGCCAACAGAACCCCAGTGGAATTCACTCTAAATATGCACTAAAAATTCAGATAGTGGGGATGAAGGGAAGGCGAAGGCATCTGTTCATTTGCCTGTCACCACTAAATGATAACACAGGCAATAAGGGGTAAAATTCTTACCTCCGGCGCTCCTTTATCACAGAAAGGGGGTCTTTTATGATTTCGCCCGGCACACATGCTGCATAAGCAATAAAGCATCTGAAAAAAAAAAGGTTTTAAAAATTTCATAAATATAAATGATGGAATACATAATTAGTTGCAATATTTCGAGGGTTTGAAGTTTAAAGGGTAGGCGCTACCCTTCCTCCATCTCTACCACTTTAAAATTAACATATCGAAATGTTTATATTTGACTTCAATGTTTATAATGCTGTATTTGAAGTATCTTAGCACACTGTTCTTCAACCTTTATGTAACATAAAAGATATTGTTCTTTTTCTCTACAAACTCTCTAAATGATGGTTTGAAAAACCAAGTATTTTACTGAATTGTGATATCCGGGAACTAATTTTTCTCCTGAATTAAGTACTTAGGAAACGATTATTGGTTTACAACATCACCGGCTCGATGAATGCAATGATTGACATTAATGCTTTGGGAACAATTAAAAGTTCTATGCTCTTATGCTGCACATAGAAACTACCACCACCTGCATGGTTGTCCATGTCCCTATGGGTTCTCAATGGGAGTATAACACTAATCTCTTAACAATGGGTTTAGTTTTAAGCAAACAGCTATGGGCAAGTCTCACTGAAGATAGGTTCTTTATAATAATGCCAAAATGTCTCTTCTATACAAGAATGTTAATCAGCAACTTCTATTGATGGTACCTTTTAACCGAAATTACAACCTGTCGCCAGTACTGTAAGATGTACGGATAGTATTTACTGTACCTAGTATATATAAGCCTCAAATAGTGACAAATACATATACGATTTCACACGGATATCGACCTCTCTACAACAGTATTTTGCTGTTTAGCAAACAAGTTAATTGACCAATTAATCAAATGAAATTAAAAATAATCGATTTCTCTTCTGAGAATTAAGGGATGAAAATAGTGTATTTTAGTTTCTATTGTACAAGTTTGTATGCAGATTATCAGGAATTAAGTACATAAAATTCATCATACATTAATGCCAATCACATGGAAAATTGATTTGCAATATCAGGCACATACATCTAATCTCTTCCGTGCCATCTCACCTCATATAGTATTTTTAGTTTTTTGTTCTTTCTGTAGAATACATATTTTTTATATTATATATATAAAAAAGGTTATAAAATCAGAGGTAAATTTAGGAAATTACAATTCCTTAAAAATTGCATAGTCTTTGCAGGGTAAACTCATTCATGAATTTAATGATTTGAAGGTTGTACCGCTATCCTTATAAACAACGTGATTCTATATCCACAGCTCATATAACAAAGGTGAATTTGTTTATTGCGATGTTACGAGACACTGTAATATGTTCTGTTTTAATGTTGTCTAAATTCACACCAATTCAATGTTTTGAAACGTCTAACTATCAATTAACACCATTCAAAATGTCGTTTTATTGCCGAAAGCCGCAAATAAGATAAGCAGCAATTAAATTATGCGAAAAGAATAGACCAAGTTGACAAGTTAAATAGGTTATACTATAAATCAATCGTATCGCCTATTTATCTTGCATACATTAAAAACATTCAATAAAACATGTGTAATAAATAATATTACATGTTAACGGAGTATTCAGACAGATTGCCATAGCTTCATCTGAAGACTAAATACAATCTAGAGATGATAAGAACTATAGTGTACATGTTTAAAATTAATCGACCTCTGACGGGATTATTTGGAACCTAACGACTGTCTTCCTATTTTGAGAAAAACAAAAAATTCCCTAAATACAGTTCCACTTTTAATTTGCTTGTTATTAAGTGGAGTTTCTCGATATAAAAATGTGAACCAAATAGATGTTTTACTCCTTTCATGGAAACAACACCCTATACACTGACGCCAAAATTCTCACAGGGGGTGCTGGCTGTCTTTAAGAAGATACGCCCTCTGGTGGTCACACGAAGTCTCTTATGATCGAGACATTGACACGAGAGCCTCTGGCAAAAGAAGGGCGAATTGCCCTTTTGCGTACAAGTTGCCTACGGAGGAAGTTAACCACATACAAATGGCAAAACAGGCGGTCAAATTCGAGTCAATAAATACAAGTATACCGGCACACTAATTGGTACAGTCATATCACGTCCTACGTTTGTGTGTAAATTATGGGGAAACGAAGATGCATTTTGAATAATTGTAATTGAAATCAAATAGCCGTGACTATGCGGATTTTCACCACAACATAGTTTTCGCATGCCATCGTCTTTATTACCTTAACTTTAATGACGGGAAGGGAAGAACCACGCATGCGCATCCATTACGTTCAGTTAGTTCAATGCGTGGCTCCTCCCTTCCCGCGATTAAAGTTAGGGTCAGTATAAAGTCGTTGTCAAGCGAAAACTGTCTAATAACTTAACTTTTTCACCACGTTAACTATTAAAGACAAACTTAGTTTTCCCTCATAAATGTTCCTTTTTTAAATATTTCATGGATCTTTTTGACAAGACATGGGGTTTGGAAATCATAAAAACTATGTCAAGCCTTGACCTAACTTTTAAAACTAGGCCTATCCTTCATAATATTATGGCTTGTGTACTGTATGTATAACCTGTATGTTACAGTGGTAATGCAATCACAATATAAAAGAAACCCGCTAAACATGCGGGACAAGTCCGGAATATGCATACGTGTAGTCTAGATTAGATTATGGAGAAAACCGGTACACAGTATATATAGTGTTGACAATTTAATTCACGTTAACGTTACCACGGTTTGCTATCTATTGTGCCCGCCATTTATATAGGCCATTGTTGTGTGCCGCAAATAGGTCTATGATCATCTCTTTTTTATGTACGAAAACGGTAAAAATGATTTGGATCACAGATAACAAAACATTAATTAAAATTTAATTGATTGCGTTCTGTATTTTGAAAAATGGGTTTTATAAGTGGCGTAGTTAGTGTATTAACCAACTTTCAAATTTGAAATTTTTAAATTATCGATATTTGAATAGTTTAAAGTCATATATGGGGATGATGGTTTTATTTAGAATTACAGCTTGCATCAATAAATCAATCGAAATTCTAACGATATAAAAACGTTCTATGAACCAGAAATGTATGAAAGTAATACCAAAAATAAAATGGATGACAGCGTTTCAAGTCTAGATTTTGTACTTTACACGTTATTTTTGATTTCTGATAAACTTTGTTTCTGACTCTTATAATATTGATAGAATTTCGAAAGCATTTTTGAAATCTCCAGTGATATACTTTTCCTGAAGATATACGCAGAAAATACAGGGGTCTTACTTCGCCGACATAGGCAAAAACTGGGATCAAATAACATTATAAAATTATCGTAAAATTATTGTAATGGAAGGCTTGATCTAATGTGTGTCGGCGAAGTGGGAAGTCTAAATTTCTAAAACAAAAGCAGGAATCCGACAAGGTTGAGAAACTGGGAGTACAAAATTAAGTATACCTATAGGGCTAATACTTTAGTGATTATTTTAGACAAATTTCAAAAATTAGCCTTTTTGACAGTTTTCGAGTGCTCAAAACAGGAAATACTATGGAATTCGTACATGGACTTCTAGAAGTCGATGGTGCTTTGTGTAAACGTGACATGGTGAGCAAGTTTAACGAAAAGGGCGTCAATCAGAGGGGATTAAACACATCTGCAGCTTAAATTCCGTGTACGTCGTGACTATTTATAAATTGACCGATTTCCAAATCGGCATTGTGAGAGCTCAACAATCATTGTCTATAGTGTTGTACTCACGGAATTTCAACTTAAATTAACACGGGTGATAAGCATCCCCATGCCATAGGGCAATTTTTGGACTTAGCCACCGCTTGATAAGCAAAAGGCATACCAAAACGTGCAGTTTTAGTGTATATGAAAATGAAACGCGTAAATTATACAAAATAACTCATGTCAATTTTAAGGAGTTCATATTTTTCATGGACGGAACTGACCTAAAAAGTTGCTTTTAAAAAGAAATTTACTACAGTTGGTCGAACAACTTAAAACTTTCACGCTAATTTGACATTTAACCTCAGATTTTAAATGCCTGGCGAATTCATGCAAACAATAAACATTGACACAAATGATAATCTCAACTTTTTCCTTAATGGATTTCCGATATAAATTCAATTGTACTGTACATACAGTAGTATATCAATCAAAGTGCCACCTAATGTCAATAACTTGAATGTGCCACCTGAACGTGCGCCGGAACTTGAATGAGGTGACGTTTTTAAAAGGTCGGGGGTGTGTTTCTAACAATGTGTAATTACTTAAGCGCCGATTGTTGGTGAATTTTATTATACGTGGTTTTGATGTTTTCTCCATAAACATTCAGCCTTCATGAGGTGTCAGTGGCTTAATTTACGAGTTGTCATTGTTGGGTTTGTTTACAATAGAATCACGACATGCAGAAATCACGTGGCTGTCATGCACTATTTTTTTATATTCCCACGCTCGTGCGTGCGTTCAATCTGTTTACTTTTCCCATTGAAAGATATGAAATATTCCACGTGTGTGGCGTACTTACCAGCAAAATGTTGGAAAAGCTGAATGCCGTATGCACATGCAGCTTTTCGGCCATAGTTAGCAGACGTCAATGGACGACGACTACGAAAAGTAATTCCTACGAACTGGGACGACATGAGGAATATGATGATGATGCTAAATTCCCATAGGATGATGATAGTAGGAAATTTCCAGCACTAGTCCTTCGCATTGGAACAAATGGAAACATGGTTCAAGACCGATACCGGCACAACATTATCCGAGAGCAACATCCACGTACAACCACATTCTAGCCCTCTCCTTCTCCCTTCTGCCCCTTTTCTTTTTCCCCCATCCTAAAAAGAACGAAAACACGAGTTCATCTGTACGCCCAATTTTCAAGTGCATTTTTATTGGTCGGAATCGATGCCACTAAAATAGGCTTGCCTGCTCATCCAACCTACAATATGCGTCACTCTTGGACGCCATGCTGAATTGGGAATACTTGTGCGACCTCTCTGTATATCGTTATTAAAAGGATGAAGACAAATTCCTGATAGACACATGAAAGGGATCATTCACACTCATAAGCAATTGTAAACTATATAATTAGGGATTTCTTTTATGGTTTTATTCGGTTGCTTTTATGATTATGAAAACTAATTATTAATAACTCCTTGTATTATGGACTGTGGGAGCTGTTTAAATGTTAAAATGGTGTATTATAATGTATGTCAAACTGTAAAAGAACGTTTTATAATTTTTTACAATGCTTTAAACTAATTAGGAAATTTCTAACTTTTCAAATTATTAAATATACTTGTTAAAAAAAGGCGACGATAAACAATTATACTTTTTTAATTTCAATACTTTCCCATTTTCACTTTGATTAACGAAAATTGTCTTTGATATATTGCCAAGTCAATGTTTTTATGATTTCAACATAATAATATCGCCACCAAATTTTTTTAAGTCAAATCGAAACAAAAGACCACATGCAGATGGAGGGCATCATACAATTCATCATGAGTCAAATTTTGAATTCTCCATTAATAAGTAATGAAAAGCCCGATGATACCGGACATGACGTACTTACGTAAATACTTTTGTTTATTTTTATAATATTATTGTTGGGTATACTTGGAATTCAAATTATTCGGAACAATCATAGTTTACATAAATCATGTCAAAATGGTTGTCCAAAATCAGTTCATAATTGGTTAACTGGCATATACATGCGCTGCACTAGTTTGCAAATATATTTCGGTTTTTGTATAAGTATATTAAAGTACTGGCGATCAGATATTTTATAACACATATTACCCAAGCTTGCACACGATGCATTTTTTTTTAGTAAATGTTTAAATTGTATACATAGTACAGATTTATGTACTGCACAATTTTCAAATTAAACAATAAAAACGGAAATATCCAGTGGTGCTCACTCCAACTGCAACAACCCCCAAACTATAACTTGATATTCAGACAATGAACCCATCCCTTTGGGCACCCTAGCGATACCAAGATGCCCAAAATAATTGTGCACGCTTTGTAAAAAAAAAGTATCCATTACTAATGTTGAATTTTCTTATTGAGATAACTCTATTCGTTATACATTTAAATCTTAAATACCTTAATTTTAAAATGAATTAATAATAAACAGGAACGGAAAAGCATTTAAACAATTCTCCTAGCCAAACATTTCAATGTTAATAGCCCGACATCTACCCAATTCAAGATGGCAGCCACGTGGTACGCCTATACGTATTCGTTTTGACA
This sequence comes from Ophyiulus pilosus, assembly GCA_033995625.1. Lineage (NCBI taxonomy): Eukaryota > Metazoa > Arthropoda > Diplopoda > Julida > Julidae > Ophyiulus > Ophyiulus pilosus. The sequence goes on along the minus strand of JAUJYV010000704.1, from coordinate 11,586 downwards.
GCAAATAGACAGTCTACCTTCTCATAGAGATAAAGCATACATGCCCGTTTCATGCTATTGGTGTGAATTTTTGGCTTGTTCTTTCTATGAGAAGAATGAATTACATTGTTTTCATTACCATTGAAACGTTAACTCGTATTAAAAACTGGTGACATTTGCACAAAACATGCAATAAACATAACAACATAAAACCCCTAAAATACAAACAAGATCTTGTCAACTAATTGAACACTTGTGTTTATTTCCATAATGCGAGGTTTTTAATAATACATGTGTTTCATCGGGTACTCGTTATTTGATTATGTTGAAAAAGTAAGTGGAACGTATAGCATGATGACCTACTATTTGCGTTTTCTACAGTGATTATTATACATAGCGTGTATTGTTCAAGATGCACTTCCTTGTGGAGGGTGTTGACGCAAACTTTTTACTAGGTGTAACGGAGTACTTATTTGAAAGTAGGGATGATATCACAGCTAGGCAGTTTTGATAAATGGTAAATTGTAAATGGAACCACGGAGGGAGGATTGTGTTGATGGACGAGCAGGCAATACAAAAAAACACATGTATAGTGACCTGTTCATTAATTGAAGTTTTATGTACAACGTCCTGTTGGGAATCAATTGAACAATCAATATGAAGTATGTATCTAAAATCAACTGGGAAGTGTGTATTTCAAATAACAGAGAGACGCCCACAGAATTAGTTACTCTTGTGTTTGACCACGATGGTTTATAACATAATATATTATTCAAATAAATGTTGTGATTGTACACCACGCCTCATGCCATTAATGACTAATATGCTGTTAGTTATGGATCAATATTCATTTGCTTTATATTTTCCCCGTACAGTATTGAAAAGCTTTGATTTAAATGCTGTATTAACTTATATTTTATGTTAATTGTGTAAATATTGTAATAATATGTGGATATATTTATGAGGCATTGAAGCAATTGATATGTTAAATCGCTATTTTTGTTAATTAAAACGATAACTATGGAAATAAATACAAATTATACACATAAAATTGAAAGCGTAGAAAAAAAATAATACGTATTTTTTGGGGGATGGTGAAAATGTAGGAAAATTTGTTTTCGAGAATATCCTCCACAGAAAACTATTTTTCATACATTGGAGTTCCGGTTCCAATGTACTAAGTGTTTGAATCTGTACTCTGAAAGGTATATTCTATGAACAATTTGCGAAGGCCCTATCAGCCTTATTCCAGATCAGCAGCAACTGGTGGGGGTATGAGCCTCTAGCATTATATTTTCATCATGAGTGTGTATTTTTACTTTAAAAAAAAGTACCTGAGAAAAGCATTGCAACACGCAGAATTAAGCATTTGCTGCAATGCTTTTAGAATAACATAGCGCGGCTATGTTGGAATTGCAATGCTAAATCCTAATGAATACCAGAAATAAGGTTAATTTAGTGTAGATTTACAACACGTATAAATAATTGATGCACGTTATTGCATAAGATCTGTTGTGCCAATTTCAGCATATTTGAGCGGTTTTAAGCATTTGAGTGGTATTGAGCGGTTTAATTTATGGTGACACCTAGTTAAATTGACATAGAAAAGAAACATCCAACTTATTAGTTCAAGATATCCTTTTCAATACTCCATCGTATTGTCATTATTGTAGTAGGTAACACCACATATTTAGAAGTTGTTGAGAATTCATCATAGATGGCGTTGTAATAAAAGTATCTACATATTATATCTAGCATAGGGGGAAAATTTATTCCCTCGTATATGGTCCATTGACCTTATTGTAATCAGCACCGCCTAGCGGCTTATGAAATCCCAACCATGTGTCTACAATGAGAATGTGAATTTCCGAGTAACTTCCATTATAGAATTACTAGAGAAAATTATTAGTTGCTATTCGATTGTTGGCCATTTGGATTTATTTTTTTCTCCCAATAACATTTGAGTAATGTACCATAAGAAAATTATATCATTTACTTTATGCCTATCATCCGATATAATTATTGCGGGGATTATTTGGAGAAAATAGTTTTAGCATGCCAACTTTTTTATACTTGCCTTAACTTTAATGGCGGGAAAGGAAGAACCACGCATGCGCATCCATTACGTTCAGTTAGTTCATTGGTAGTTCAATGCGTGGCTCCTCCCTTCCCGCACATTAAAGTTAAGGTAAGTATAAAAAACGTTGGTATGCTAAAACTGTCTATTAATATATTTGCATTTGTTCTAAAATAATTTAGTATAAGAATACACACTTTTATTGAATTGTCATCCTTATTCTTCAAATACCCCCTTTTTATTTTATGTAATACATAAACATTCCATTACGATAATGTCGATTATCTAAAGATAACTACACAGATAACGTTGGGATTATAAGACTACAACCCTCCTTAAACTGTGAATCATTCAATTCTCATCGAATTCACTAATCTATGCCTTGCAGAAAACCGATTTTTGATGCTTGTCCATCACTAGTTTACCGACCTTGTTAGCAATAATGACATCTAAGGCAAGTTAAAAAAATGGGGGCTGGTAAAAAAAAAACACCAAGGAATTCGTGCAACGGAAACGTTATTTACAAATGGGGGAAAGAGACACACTAAAAAATACAAACGCTTTTTCTTTCACTTATCCAATTGCTTTATTTTTACAATTTACAATAAAAAAAATCACAACTGAAAACAATCACCTTGCTAGAATCTTTCTAGCAATGTGAGAACACAAAAAGGGAGGAGATTAAAAAACAATCAAGACTCTCAATGCAGCATTGGTCTCTTAGGTCCTCCTCTTCCTCCACCGCCGCCACCACCACCACCACGACCACTACCCGGTCCTCCTCGTCCACGACCACCAAAACCACCTAAAAAACGATAAAACTTTTAGTTGTTTTTTGTGCAAAGGGTGTCACGCATGATTAACCTGTTCAACAGTTATTCAACGCTGGCTGCACTGTATTACATTACGGAATCTTGTCGATAATTAAATATAAAACTTGGAGCATTGTGAATTCTGCAATACATGGAATTCAGTAATATTTCGACAAATACTGCCAAACGTCGAGATTCCGCATTTATTTCAACATGAAACGGAAAGAGTTAAAAATACCTCTTATTTTTTATGACTGTCGCCATTTTAAATCAAGACAACTTTTTAAACGAGGGGCCCTGTAAGATTTTTTGTGTGGGGGAGAATGGACAGAGGGTCGTGAATAGCATATAACTGGTTTTCAACAGTAAAATTCTTATAAACTGGCATTCTGGACTACTTTTAACAACCTGGAGAGGAATAGGAAACCTATTGGACAGGGTTCAGTCGGTGTGTTGGGGGAGGGGGAGCTGAACAATAGCCCCTGCGCCTCCGAAAGTAATTAATTTTTTTCAGAATTTCAAAGGTTATAATAATAATGCCAATCTGAATGTCAATCTATAAATTTGGGGGAAAAGATGCGCCTTACAATGACACTGAAAACTAATTCACAAACAAAAAATAAACAAAAATACTAATAGGATTCAAACGGACGATATTGCATTAAGTTAATGAGACATTTTTAAAAAAAAATCTCTAAATGTTCTTAAAACCCCAAAACGAGGTTTTTAATTTTTAAACATGATGGAATTTTAAAAAAAATTGCATTACCTCTACTAAACGTTTGGCATAATTAACATAATTTATAAAAAATTCTTGCCACAGACTTATCCTTTATTGAGATTTTAAAAACTTAAACAAAACGTGTAAAGACTTCATCGTTCATGTATAACTTGATAAAATCATCCTATAACGTGTTCTTTTAATATAATTTTTGGAAATGACTAGAAGTCCATGGGTTAACGTTTCAAAAAATTGAGCCCGCAATGTATGTTATCATTCCTAAAAAAATCAATTCAACACTTATTCTACTAAAGTATTTAATAAATTTATAATTCAAAGTTGCTACTTTGTAGATTAAGTAGCAAAAATCTCATTTTTAAATGCCACTAAATAGTCAATGATGCATCCTACTTTCCTGGAACTGTGAACACAATCTGCCAGCTACATTTATATTTAAAGTACTCCAAAAAAAGAATAATTTAAGTTATAAATAACTTGGCAAATGAAACTTCTAAAGGTCATTCATTCCCATACGGGCTAACCAATGTCATTTGTGAAATCGTTATACATCAAGTGCAATATACAGATCTTTCATACATAATCAAGAAAAAACTTAAGCTGCATGGATTAATTGCAGTAATTGAAAAAAAATATGCCAATGTTCCCTGTATTTAATATGCCAGACTTATGATCAAGCTTATTGTAACAACATATTATTGTAAATTATAATAAAACTATAATTGTATGCATATATAGAGCAGTTTCCAAACAATACAAAAAGCTAATAATATTTTAAATAAAATATAATGAAAATTAACCCATTAAAATGTTCAATCAACTTCCATCCAATTTTTCAAGTAGAATTTAAACGAGTTCCTTATTTATTTACTGTTAGAATAAAAACTGGGATGTTAGTTAAATGGACTCATGATGTACACATGGACAAAACGATGTATGATAATGAAAATATTTGTCACTCTTTAATTATTTATATCAATGACCAGATTTTAACATATGGAGAACCGTCATTATAATCATGTGAAAATTTTTTACTCACCCCTTCCTCCAACTCCACCGCCTCTACCCCCTCGTCCACCTCTGGCATCACCCCTGCCTCTGCCTTTGCTTATAACTTCTTCACGGACCATGTCAATAACTTCATCAGGAATTCTCAGATATTTAATGGTACTGCCGCGAATGTAGCATTCAGGCATTTTCCAAAATTTATCACCATCCTGAAACAAAAAGATTACGAGTAAACTGTGTGTGCTTTGTGAACTATATATAATATTTACTTGGGCGATATTTCTAGGTTTTTTAGGCTAGGTTCAAGCTAATGTCTAAGTTCCATACATCCAGAAATAAATGTCAAGGTGATTTATTTGATCACATACATTGTATTTTGGTGATATACTTTGAATTTATCAGCATTCAATGAAAATGCATAATGTTACAATAAAGACGATACTGCTCAGTGAAGACCATAATTATGTAGTTAATTACTGTAACTAGAGTACTTCTGTCACTACGGTTCATTGTAGCAATATTACCCTAGATGTGCAAATGACTTCTCTCAAGTTGATATTCATCCAACTATCACAGTTTACAAGATGTCCATTGAACGTTTCTCCATTTTTCAGTTCCACCAGCTGAAATTTGAAGTGTTGTTAAGATTCATTAAGACAATCAATTAAGTAATCAGTTTTAATAATGGTTTGTCGGTTTCATACCATGGGATGGTTCTGCGCCGTCCTTAGTAAGGACAAGGGAAGCTAGATCGAGAAAAGAATGGTATGTGATTTACATTTAAAACTGAAACTTAAATCCAAAACTAGCGATTGTTCAAAATACCAGGTACCTACCATTGTTAATATTACAACAACACAGTCAGATTGCCGGTGATTTTACCTATGATTAAACTGATAAATTGAAAATATGCAGTCGGTTTTTGAGTTGTACGGTGTTGTATGAAATACGTTCTATTCAAGACGCCAAATTCTGTATTTATTTATTTCAATTTAAGCGGATAAAATCCAAGGTATATCCAAGGTAAATTAAATCAAAAATATTGCTTTATAATACCTTGATATCGTAGTTGACAAAATTAATTCAAATTTTAATTTAACAAATTAAAATTTGGTAACTGGTGGAAATATTTTAACAGGTGCTAGACGACTAGGCGAATTCGGATATTAGGTTTCTTCGGTTTTCGTAATTCGTCTGCATTAACAATGTTACTAAATTCGTGTATATATGTTCCTTACAATTACTCTGAAATTAACTAAATTTTGCTCCTTATTTAACGATAATTTGTAATAAAGCCGGATAAAGGCTTTAATTAAATAAAATTTTAAGTATCGAAAACGTTTAGTTTTGTGTTTTCGGAAAAAACGAGTATTTGTCATACAAAGAATTAGCTAGAAATCACGTGACTTTACCGGTAGATTAGCGTCTGCATAAGCGTGTGCTGTTGACGAAGTCTTGTTTCGTTCAAAAGATTTGATTTTGTAGTTTTTCATTTATTATTTGTAACCTGATTATAATGAGTAGTGAACTAAAGGCCAACGGACGTAAATCAGATCATCCCACTTTTGAATTAAGCCAAAAGTATAATGAGAAGGATCTTAAACAACAACTGAAGGATGCTTATCACAGCCATGCTGCATTCCAAGCGGAAAGTACGATCCTTTAGTTTATAGTTATAGTTAGTTATAGTTGTGTTAGTTTGTATAGTAGTGTTTATTTTACGACCTTGTGCCACAAGCAGTTTGAAAAAGAGGCATTTGCCTAGAAACAACTGTCAACTTATTGCCAGGTAGATTGTGTTACCATGCACTCAGCCAACCAAATATCAATTGTTAAGATCACAGTACTACTGTACCATTCTCTTGTGACAACTTATTTGGTCCATTTGACAGATCTTAAGACCTAGTTTTCAAACCCTGGTCAATTATACTAACTGCGATTTTCCACAGTCGTTTCCAGGGAAATATCGAACCGGCGTGGCAATCCTGTTTACAAACAAATTAAAAAATTGTAAAAATACTGCTTGCCTGCATGCATTCTGGTTGTAGACATTATTTTTATATAAACCTCTTGAATTCATTTTGGTAATTTGTGCATTTTTTATTGCAGTTGATGGAGGACCTTCACTTTATAACGAACCATTTATGTGCTGTTCTATGCCAGGGTTTATTGAGAATGAGTCCCTTCTTGCCGACTTGGTTGATGAGCTTACAGACTTGGAGTTTTTTGCCAAAGATAATGATTTGTACAAGTTTCACCAGGTTAAATACACGGAGGGCTTTTTTCTGTACTGTGCATTTTGTATTTATTGAATTTCAACAGTTTTTAATGAATTTCTGTTTTTAGTCTGGTGATTTGAAGTCAGTAAGATCTCCATGTATCTCAGCAATAAGGTAGCTACATTTTCTTATTCCTAAATATTCCTAAATATTCTATGGAAAACGTTTTTCAGTTAAATTTACATCAGAACTGTGTTGATTTTAATTGTGTTAATTTCAGAACATTCTTATATGAAAATTTTCGTGAATGGGTCCAAGATATTACGGGCTTAAGTTTGACTATGACTATGGATATGTCTTGTGCACGCTACGATTATACAGGTATAATAAGTCTAATGTTGAGAAATTGCATTTCTTGTGTTTGACCTGTTGTAATGTTAACCTAAATCTTCCTTATCGATTGAAGATATTCTACTCTGTCATGATGATATGTTAGAGGGACGTCGAATTGCATACATTGTTTATCTTGTTCCTACATGGAAAGAATCTGATGGAGGAGCATTGGAGGTTTTCAACAGTGACGGTAGGTTCATGTTTGTGATAATATTGACTTTCTATTGCTTAGTTTGAGATATAATTACTATTATTTAATTTAATGAGAATTTAAATGCTTGTTTAATGACTAGAAAATGGTGAGCCAACAAGTATGGCTCATTCGTGGATGCCCGAATGGAACAAAATAGTATTTTTTGAAGTTGGCCCAAAATCATATCATCAGGTTTGTTGTTACTTGCATACCTAACTAATAATTCTTAATCACTACTGTACCTGTTTTGAATCTCGTTAATACATAGAAATTTCTATTTTTGTGGCAGGTAGCTGAGATTTTAACCGAAGACAGAACGCGTGTATCGATTAGTGGTTGGTTTTATGGAGATTCTGTTGAACCAACTGTAAAAGCAAAAAATCTAGCAACTGCAATGTTCCCAATTTCGGTTTTACAACAAATGATTCACGATTGGATAAATCCCGCATATTTGAATAGCGATACACAAATTGAGATTCGACAAAGGTTTGAAGACAGTTCGGAAGCTGAATTAGTGGACTTTTTAAATGTAAATATTATTATCCTTCCGTGTTGACATGTACTTGATTTTAACCAAGTTTATGGAGGAAATGATGTTATTGTTAATATAGATTGAAAAGTATAAAACTTTGGCCACGGCTCTACAAGAAGAAAATTTGGAATGGATAATGAGAGGTCCAGTTAATAAAAGGTATTCAAAAAACGAATGTTTAACTAATAGTATCAAGCCGGTGTCTTAGTGGTGATGCTTTACAATATGTTCGTCAGTCCGGAGACTGGTTCGACTTACCAGTCAGATAAGCTCATCCTTAAGCCACCCAGCTAGGAATAGCAATGTGAAATTTCAGTCTCAGATATTTAGATATTTCCTCTAAGATATTTGATGTATGTTCTCTAAAATGTTATCCACATTTGATTGTAGACATTTTGAATCTGGAAGCGACTCAACGTTGCCATCAATAGTAAAGGAATGTTTGCAGTTACTGAAATCTGAAGCCATTTTTTTGATTTTATCAAATATCACTGGATTGACATTGCACGAATTGGCAGTTGAAAGCGATGGTTCTGAAGAGAGCAGCGATGATGATCTTGACTATCAACCACAAACTAAGCGTTCAAAATCTGCATCAAATAAGAGAAAAGGTAATGCTGTACTAAATTTAAAACTCCTTGTGATGCAATATTATATTTGTTATGTGTAACATTGAAATGACTAAACTAGATGTATGGTTGCATTATTTTTAGTGGATGCAAAATGTTTATCTGAAGTAAGACGTTGGAAACATGGATCATATACACTTTTACATGATAATGAGGATGAATTACCAGGCTTTGCGTTGGATGCTACCTTATTTTTTAATTGCAAAGGTAATGTGAACCATTTCTTATATCTGCATTGAGGCAGATTGTCAACTTGTCAAATTCTCATGGCGCCAAATTTCATTTTCTGAATTTTCTTTCGATGGTTTTTACGGAAAGATTAAATTATTCAATAATTGTGTAAATCGTTTTTTAAAAATAACAAAAGTAACGTATATAAAATTGAATTCTGTAGAACGTTTTTTGCAATTTTAGTGGTAATATAAATTGGTTTTATTTTTAGATTGGCAGAATGAATTTGGTGGATATATTTCATATTTGGCAAAAGATGAAGATGAAGAGGTAAGAATGACAAATTATTTATAATCATTTATTAGTATTGTAAAACTATTTAAATGCAACAACAACAAAATGTTAAGGAGAAAGCTCACAAAAATGAAACTCCATTTACATAAATACTACTTCAATACAGCTTAATGATTATGATGGAAATTAATATTCTGTGTACCAGATGGAATTTCGAAATTACTTTGAAAATGAAAATAATATGTTGCATTAATGAATTCAAAGAAATGATATTTAATGAATTCATGTTTCTAACAAACATTCCATTATATTCTGAAATTAATGCTATTGTAGAATGTGTAATTAATAATTTCAACATTATACATTTCAGCTGTTGACGGTATTTCCACGTGAAAATTCGTTAGCTTTAGTGTTTAGAGACAAGGAAACATTAAGATTTGTGAAACACATTAATCATAGATCTCTAGCCTTAGGAATGGCTTCACATTTTCATACAATTTCATCTGTCTATTATGAAGAAGAATGAAATGAACACATCAATTTTGTTTTAATTAGCTTCTATTAAACCTTATAAGGCTGTTCTTGAATAAAATCACAGCAGATGATATATTTTGGTAATTTCATAAAAAGGGCAATCAAAAATTACATCAGATGAACTTTGAGAAAAAATCTTCAATAAGTTGTGATATTTAATTAATTGGTTTGCTTTAGCCTTTATACTAGTATGACGCTAAAAAGTATTTATATAGAATATTAGTGAAACGTTGGCGTTTTCTTTAGCAGATGTTTGATTTTTTAAGGCAAAATTTTATACTGTTTAAAATGATACTTTGGTGGACACAATGCATGTGTTGTTATAAATAGACATTCGTCAGTGTGTAATTAAAAACATACACGCCATTTACCATGTTTATTATCAAGACATCATAAAAAGCCTACTGAATTTTCTACAAAAATAACTTGTAATTTGCCATTATATTGATTGTATGAAAATAATCGTTATGTAATCTGTAATTGTTATGAAAAAAATACTACTGTACGTTAAATTTTATAAATTCAAAACTGCTTCTTTTCAAGAAAATTGCAAGTGTTATTTAAAGTTTTCAAGATAGATGTTTTTGAAAAGAATAATAAAACATTTTTTAAGTTTAATTTCACACAATCACGACGTTATAATCATGCATAATTTTGACTGCTTTTATGGGCTGTAGCTTCGGTAACAGGTCTAGGTAAACTACTAAGGGTGAGGCTTCGTCGCTAGTAAATAAAAACACGTAATTTGCGTCAGTTTTATATAAATTTAATTGCTGATATCTAAAGACTATAAATAAAGGGAGCATTTGCTGTATTCAAGACCATTCCCTGATACGAGTTCAAAATTCCCGCGTGATGCAGAATTTAGAGTTCCAATATGGCGACTAAGCAATTTCGGCTTCACTCCGTTAACGTGAAATACGCTTTATTGATTTTTTTCTTCAAACAGCAGTAGTTTGCCCGCTTGTTTCGTTTTGCTCGTTGGAACTTGAGATTGTTTAATTAGTTCGAAAACGCGAAATTATGCAGAGAACAGCGCGTATGAACAAAGAACTTCAAATGTTTGACAAATCTCCTCCTCCTGGCATATCATGTTGGCTAAAAGAAGAGGACAAAATTGATCATTTGGAAGCGTGTGAGTAACCCACAACTCACTTTTTTGTCCCATGCGTATTACGTGAAAGCAAATAATTTCTTGGTATAGGCATTGTTGGCGGAACGGATACACCATATGAAGGAGGGAAATTCAACCTGAGTATCCAAATTCCAGAAAGGTACGTCATGATATATTTTACGAATAATACAGCTAGAAGTTTGTTATGACCATTATGCATGAACTCGATCTGGTATATTGATTAATGATTACTCGATCATGTAAATTCCTCAGAATGATTTGGATGAAAACGTTTACTCTAATGCCAAATATAGTGGCTGTAGATCGCATGATGGTGTATATACATAGGGATAAATGCCAAGCATTGAAACGGGACATTTAAATGACAAAACTTAATTGTCTCCACCGACAACCTGTTTCTTTCGTCAGACCATTGAGTTAGGGAAAATATTCTCTCCACATTTGACATTTACATTGTGGCCTGGAATGGCAAATACGTATTTGCATAGCTATCAGACATGACTTCTGACCAATATGCTGTATTTGCAAAACACTTCAGCCATTTCTCTTCCATACTCAATTTCATAGTTGCTTCGCAGTTTTGGTTGGTATTATTTTTCTCTAAATAATCTTTTAGACATGCAACCTGGTTGAATAAAATCTCGGTGTTGCTTTCATCCTAGTTGAAAGCAGATTTGCATGCACATCCAAATTGCTTTTCATCTTGGATAAAATTCATTCCGTGACAATGATGATGCACTGCAGTTTATAATATTTGGCTATTCGTCCTCGATCCTTTTAATCGACTCGTCACTCATAATCATGCAGCAAAGGGAAATAAAGAAGGTTGAAGAGTTGAAGTTATGGTGTGAAAGTTTAATAGAGAGTTTGA
>JAUJYV010000703.1:0-30431 GCA_033995625.1 Ophyiulus pilosus | reverse complement strand
TTATGTAATTGCTCAATTTCGTGAACTCAAGCTGCACAAATTTGGAAATTTCCAAACATTTGTCTGGTAGAGTATATGTGAATGTATTTTCCAAATATAATAATTAATACATCATTATGTTCATATCAGAAATTGCATCTCCATATCAGAAATTGAATGCATGACATTTAAACTGCACATGTTCATGGATCATACCTCATGTATAGGTGACAATTGACTGCATTACCACCTGACAAATCGGCCACTTGTTTAAATTTCCATGGCAACCCATAAATTTCTTTTATTTCAATATATGCAAATTTTCCATTATAATATTCATATTTTAAGAAATGGCACATGTGGTGTGTTTGTCCTTGTTTTCCTCCACATGAAAAATGAGAAATGACCATATATGGCCATCAATCAAAATTTTCATAAACGGTGTATATGGAGAATACCATAGAATGTCATATGCATAGGGACATACTGTAAATATTTTTAGACATACAAGTATACGAAATAGTAAATATTATCATATATGGAGCATACTATACGTCTATCTTGCAAAAATATCACCTTTAAACTATTGAAAAATATCAATACCTAGAGATCACGATTATTAAATTCATCATGCATGCAGTGCTTAACAGTATTCAATGATTACTTATTCCTTCTATAATTGGCCAACATGACTTCAGCTTCAGTTAATTTAAATCGAACACTAAGCTGAACTGCATGAAAAATGAGTACTATATCAATTTTGACATTCAATCTATGTATACATTCAATTGAAATAATCCATCATCTTTCATGCTTGAATCTCACAAAGGACCGTTAAGCAAGACGATCCTTTTCATCGTCTTAAATTTTTCGTAGTCCTTTCCTGTAGCTAGCACAAAGATTTCACAAAAAGGAAGTAAGCCCACAATACGGTTTAGAAAATATCGTGACAAAATGCCAGGATAGGAAATATAGGAAACATCATTGGGGAGATGAGGCACTTTTATCAGCGTTTTTTCACCTCCCCCTACATTCATGAAGATGAAGATGATGGACCAAGATCATCATGGTCGGATAAGATAATGGACATTCAAGAATTAGAAGAATATTGTAAAATACCAATGTCAGACTTCGCACACCAAAGGACAAGACAGAAAAAAAAGTACAAGAAGCATTCAGGTATATCGAGATAAGGGACTTTTTTTTAACAAAACAGAAAAGTCCTTTGTGTACGTAGTCGGAATACATGTATACATCGGAAAAAAGAAGCAAGGAACCGTGTCTCAAAGGATATTCAGAGTGAAAACTTGGTCAGACAGACAAGATCATGATAAGAATGAACTTATAGTCCTCGTAAGAGACTACAAGAAAATGAACAAACCCTTCCATATTTATCGTGTTCATCGATTTTTTTGGGGGGGGGGGGGGAGGGGAGAAAGTTAAGGTCTTGAGACGGATATCTCGTGCTGTGCACTTTTCTCTGACAAAATATGAAACATGTCATAATGCAAATACAGGAAGATCAAGAAAGATGTACAATATATAGGTTTTTTTAAATGTATTTGGATGAATGCTAATTTAATATTGGGTCACGTTACTAAAGTTTGGAATAAATGTGAATAACATGAAGAGTGAAGTAAAATTATTTTTTTCTGAACGCAGATACATTTCATAAGCATTTCAAGGAAGATTACATTTCATAATGGAATGGTTAAGATAGCAGACAGTGATCGCTATAAAAATCACCGTGACTTGTTTAAAACTCAATAACGGCTGGTTTTAGCCTAAACAAGTAGCATTAGTAAACAATATGCCCTAAGACATATTCTGCATTATCTAGATTACATTAGATGATTATATACTTGTAGATTTTCTGATTCGGTTGACTTTATGACCTGCAAATCTGATCAACTGCTCAACAGGCAGGTATTCTGACACATTGTCATTTATAATTTACAAAACCATTTACAATTTCAAGGTTAATATGTTAAATGCTAATATTTTCTGATTTGCTCATGCAGTTTGCCAACTTTCAAGTACTTAAACTGATGACATTTCTCAGCAAATTCCCCATTTTTTCCAAGACCGAATCTGGGAATTTATTGTCATTCCAATGCAGTAAAGAAGATCAAAAGACAGGTTATGCAAGTATTGATTCATTCGACAAATTCACTGTTGTAACTGTCAAGGCTTTACAACAACACTTCATCAGATGCTGGACCAAGTAAAACAGCATCAGAACCAGGTATTAGGGGCCATTCAAAAAGAACGTCCTCAAAAGGGGGGGATGGGGGGTCTCCTGGCATGTGGACACCATATGGACAGGTGGATGGAGGAGAGAAGTCATTATGTACGTCCATTAATGATGGTATTTTATAATTTTTATTTTTCTGTTTAATTGAGTTTTAAAGGGCAGTGAAAGTGGGGAAATGGACACCAGAAGAAATGTTTCACCATTCCCAAATGTACTTTAATTTTTAAAACCTCGGGAAAGTCTGGAATTATGCCTAACTGTGTGTTAAACACCAATTTTATGCTGGAACGTCATTTTTGAATGGCCCCTAATATTAACATATACAGTTATTTGCTAATATATAGAGTTTACCTTCCAAACATTGTATTATTAAAAAAACTGTCCTTATACCTAGGCTAGCACACACGGCTTTTAGGTAATACGGATAGTAGGAAGTAGGTTGAATGTGTGACAGTGTGAAGAACTTTATAATCGCAATTTCGCAAAACTCTTATTTCGAATTCCTGTGGGATGTGATCACTAGTAGCTTTCAAAAGTTTGACTTGGGCAGTACGTTTTATCACATTGAATCATAAGGATAATGATAATATTTAAATAACTGATAGCTCAATAGGAAATTATGAATATTTTTAATATCAGAATTCATTAGAATTTCTATTCGCGTTCATCACTGAAAATTCAAGATAATATTCACACAAAAAAAAGATAAACTAACCAAAACATGACTAGTTTATCAGCTTTATTAGCTTAAGAGTCTTAGATGGCAAATCTATAGAACTGTATTAAGTTGAAGTCAACATCGATTCGCTCTTTTTTTTCCATCATTATTAACGATAAGGATTGGAATTACCTCTTCACTAAGCTGCCGATGTCAGAAGTGGATGGATCCTTACTTATGCAAAGCATTTCACAATTAGCAAATAAACTAAAATGGATGAATGTTCGCCAACGCGTAAAACAACAAACTATTCCAGACATCAAAGCTCCATTTTTATCCCGAATAATCTTTGATTAGTTTTTGAAGGGTGCGTTTCCCAAGTAGCACGCATGCATTGGAAAATTTAATTTGCGCAAGTATAGACCTTGGGAAAGATAAGACTTCTGTGAAATAATTCGACGAAAGCTATTTAGATATGAGGGGGGGGGGAAAAAAGATCGATATGGCTCTATTGATATGGGTGTCACTTGACTCCACAAATGCGCCTAATTTGCTTTCATTCCTCAACATGAATCTTATTTTATTATGAACACGCTGAAAGTCTTTAATGAAATTTTCCAGCGTATATTGGGGTGCAATATGCGGGGTATTAATCTATAAAGAATGAGACTCACTCAGCAACAATCAATTGAAAAACCACAAAGAATATGTCTTACATCGCCTAGCAATCGATTAATGTTATGCATGCTGTCGCAAACATGAAACCCCCGTAAGACCGATCAAAATTCAAGAGAAAATAATTCGATTTGGGGAAAGAAAATAAAAAAGTCGAAAATCTTTTGAATTGCAAATGCAAAAGCGTCTTAAAAATAAAAGCATCAGCCCATTTCCAAGAAATGCTGGACAACAATGGCCATTGAATAAGCTATAGTCTAAAGTTGGGTCTCCACCAAAGGCATCATGAAGCAACAAGGTTTGCTGAAACAAATTTACAACAAAAGTTCGCCTACCGCGTGATGTTTGAGCAAATTTATGACGATTTTTTGTAGCCAGCTTCACGATTGGTTTCGGCAACATTTCGCCGACACACGAGAGGCGGTTCGGATAAATAAACGTGGGAAAAGGTTGCCACTTATACTGCGCATGCTCAGCCGTCGGCTCAGATAGCGGGTTTACAATAGAGCGTATACACACCTCGGTAAAAGCACCATAAACGGGATACATATGTTCATGTTTTCAGTCAACTTTTGGTGGATACACCTCTGTATTCATCAAAATGTTACCGGATTCATTGTTTCAGGTTTGGGTTTGAGTGTTGCCTTCAGTGGAGACCCGGCTTAAGGAACGTTAGAAAAGTTGCCAAATACTTTTCATAAAAGTCAATCCGAGTTCCATACACCAAGTCCAATACTATTCAAAAACCTCTACTGATAAGCCAAATTGTGTTTACGAGTTCTGTCACATTCAGTGACATTAAGAGTTCTTGTAAACGGTGCGGTGATAGAGACATAAGTTGAAAAATAATCGTTGGCACATGCGCAGTAAACAACAGACAAACACCCATCCATCCATTTACCGGAAATCCCCTTCTCAACGCGGTCAATACTAAAGCTGCAAATGCACTACAAATTGATTATTTTTGAACAGTAGTTGCATTGTTGCAAATACAGTACAACTGCAAAATGTAGGAATGTTGTTGGAAAACCGAACATGGATGAGATGTACTGTGCGGAATCAAAAGTTGTGTGAAAGAAGGGGTTTTTGTGAAGGTTTTTGATACCATGTACAAATACAAGCTTGGCGATTGATATCATAATGAGGGATCCGAATTTAACGACGGCTTTGGCTCCCTGTTTCTAATGGATCTTTTAGGACTTCACCAAAGGACCAAAATCCAACCTGAATTCGCTTAATTGCGGATATAAAATTAATTTCGCCTCAAAGGATCAGTCCGTTGTGGATCATTGGTTGCTAATGGGGTCAGCGCATTCTGTTAATTGAAAACAATTGGTTTGGTAACCGGGGTATAAGCATTAGCCAGAAATGGCTAAGGGATTAATGCATCCGATGCAAGCTGCTTTTCTCTGCCAACCCCCCAGGAAAACATTAGCTGTAGGCCTATTTCTGTTCATTGAAATCCTTTCTAAAACCCTATATTGCAATTTCGTCTTAGACAATTTCCAAAGACATTCTTCAAAACTGCTTTACCAGAAAATACGTATTAGCTACATCACTTTTTTTTTTTTTTTTTTTTTTTTTTGTGATTTCCATTTAAAAAGCCCACAAAGAAACACGATGTTTTAATGATTGTCTATTTCAAGCAAGTTCTTTAGCCTATTGGAAAAATATTTCAATTTTATTCCTAATTGCCTATTTGTGAAAGCGGCTCTAGTTATACATTCGGTTATTGTTGCCATGTGGAAAAATACCTGACTTTGAGTTCAATTCAGTATGAATTAAATTAGTAATCCAAAAAAAGCTTTCATTACATGTTGTCCATATTTTATGTGGGCCTGCATTTTTTTTTTGAATGGACTTGTACTATAAGTACCATCGTACATCCATATATATTGAGGCATGGTGTGCATATAGTATAATTTTGATCCCTATGCGAACATACATTATACAATTCTGCCCATGTAAACATATAGTGTCATACACGGGCATGCTTTGTCAATTATGGCTAAATATGCCCTTATTACATTAATGCAATATGCATGCATTTACAAATATGTTCAATTTCTGGTCTAGTCATATATAGGTACTTCAGAATAAGCCATACACTGCACATGGATGTCCACAATGGCCCACGTATGATATTCCACCTGGGAACTGTTTAAAATGAACTTCATTATTGATTATGCAAATATAGGTTACATGCATAAATTCACCGCGAATTAAATTCATAACTTGTATGTTCATACTTAAAATAAACAACACGGGTTGTCTCCTTTTGTGAACATTTTAGAATGACAAATACAATTTTGAGCATCATTATCATTGTAGAATCACTCTTGGTGCCAGATATGATATGATGCTGGCTCTCATCTAACATTTCATTAGCTTCAGTTTGCCATGAAGAGATAGTTTCTACTAAAAATGAAGTAAAAAAATGGTTATCTTATTGTCATAGAGCCATAACATTTCATTCATTTTAATTTCACAAACAGCACACGAGATATTGCAGTCATAATGCAAATATTTTTGGTCTATGGTTTGGGATAAGTTTTTTTTCTTAAATTTCTTTTGTTCTCTTGA
Source organism: Ophyiulus pilosus (assembly GCA_033995625.1). NCBI lineage: Eukaryota > Metazoa > Arthropoda > Diplopoda > Julida > Julidae > Ophyiulus > Ophyiulus pilosus. Next base: position 24,282 of record JAUJYV010000703.1, on the reverse strand, counting down.
ATATCTACGTTTGTATTAATGCCATATGCCCGTGTTTTCATTTCAAAGCGATATGCATATGAGGCAAATTATTTCCGGAATGAAAAGTTTTCTTTACGACGATGATGGTTTTTTCAACTAATTTCCTTGCACTGGCGCATGCATATTTTATGCGCATTGTTGTAGAAAGAAATATAAATTGTTCGGTATAGATAATTAACATATGCTGTCTTCGTATATAGCATCGCAAAGACATTACCGAGCTAACTATAATACGAAATATGCAATATTCCAAGATCGTAATTTACATTAGAGTCTACTGATAATAACTGTGGGAAGTTAAACCTATTGTGTAAATTAAATACAATAGAACGTTGCCATTCTCCGGAAATATGGTGATATGCTAGTCCATTTCGATAGGAATAAAGTCTTCCATGTTTACAATATAAGATAACCATATTCACATTATGAAATTTAATATGCTAGTTTAGCTTGATGATTATAGGTTTTATAATAAAAATGAAATTAAAAAATAACAAAAATTACTCAGCCATTGTTAGTAGGATCTTAATGCGATATTAACAAACATGGAACTAATTTTGAAAAGTCGAGATTTATTTAATGTTTAATTTAACAATGGCGTCTAATGCTTAATAAACAGAGCAACCACGAAACGTAAAGAGAGTTTATGCAAACCGATTTGTCGAAACGTGGTTCATATGGTGGAAATATATTTCCAGAAACAGGTTTGTCCAAATATAGTTGTCCACATCAAAAATGCATTTCGAAACGGAGGAAATGTTTGCTGTTCATGGGTGACCTGTTTACAATGACCAAAAACTGGTATCTGCTCCAGAAAGCACGTGGGGTAAATTGGGTCAAGAAGGGGTAGAAGTGCCTTGACCAGCAATTCACTTGAGCGAATACAGAAACGCTCGCTTTCTGAAACTTGTTTGCAAAAAACTGATGAACAATGTTTTATCTCAACATGTTTACAAAACCCTGTTTATATTTCGTGTTTGATCTAATGTGTACTAGGCATACGTTGCTACTGACGTATACGAGTAATCACCTGAAAATTGGTATGGGTTCCTGCCATATGGCATTGTTTGCAGACTCTAGGGTAATGAGTTGAATTTTAAAACATGTCGCCTATTCGTATTGTTGCTGTAACAAAACCAGATTTTCGGATCTACAATATTGCTTTTGTCGCATGCTGGGTTTCTCCAAATCAATATATATAAACGTGAGATAGAAAAACAGGATATTATTATTTTTCAGATAGTTATTAATAATTAATAACAAAACTAATACCTCGACGTGCTTTTGTAGTGACAGTCGCATTTCAGATATGAGAAATGCAAGTCAATATTTTTTTTTTACTTGGATCCTTTAATAATTCTATCAATACAGAAATGTAATAACTTTTATGACAGACAACCCAGTCTTTATTATCTGCACAACGGTTCAGCTTTTTAAACGATTTGGTGTCCTGCTTGCCCATTGTAAATGGATACGAATATACAAGGAAAGGTGGACGTCTAAATGTTTCTTGAATGAAAGGAGTTTTTGGTGATTATTCTCATTACTTTATGGCGTATCTCGTACATACAGTATAGCAGTGTCCCATTATTGAAACAGTTCATGTCATCCTCTTTGGTTGGTTGGTTATGTGGTGTTTAAGCCCTGGTGGAAAAAAAACCAAATATGGGCCATGTTTGGAAATAATGGTTTATTCCAAATATGGCAAGACCAGAAATTGGACACGTTTGAACATATATGGTAAGATAAGTCCATAAATAACCATGTATGGTCATACTCGCCTATAGTATATGTCCATGTATGCTTCATCAGTTGCTATTCAGTGGCAATATGTCGCTTATACGTGGCTTAGTATTGATAATATAGATTACTATAAACAATCGCTAATTAAGGCGCAAATCGCCCTTCATTTGTCAAATATGGCCCATCACGGTTTAAATATGGTAAAATGGACCATGTCCATGTATGGACCAAACATCTCCATATATAACTTTTCCACCCGGGAGGGCCCAAAGTTATAGTCGCTATTAAGCTTGTAGTTGATTTTTTGGTTGAGTATAAAGACATTTTCTGACTATATGAGGGAATAAAGCACCTGATGAAATGATAAGAATCTAAGAAGTCGAAATGTTCAGATAGTAAAGACTTATAAATTTCCCTATCCTTTAGTAACTATCATAACCATTTGAAGATGGAAATAATACAGTTTTATGTAATGCAGTGGAATTATTAAGATCAACAGTGAGTGCACATTATCATAATGCAACCAGAGGCAATAAGAATATTTGCTACAAATTATACCCATACTGCACATCCCCGTTTACACGTGTTGCCCCACCTGATAACCTTTGACCTCAGACTGCTATCCATTCCACCTTAACCGTGGCTTCACGTTCACCTATTCATTTGAGTGCCATTACTTTTATCTGTTTCCGAGCCCCTATCTTTTAATTCTTGGTTATTGTCTCGCAGCAAGACCTTAAGAACTACATACACGTTAGATTTTGTGGTCTTTTTTTTCCAGTATTTTGTAATCCTCCAGCAGGCTTTACTTTGCCCCTTAACGATTTTCCCAATCATTGGGTATTAAGGCGCTTTGGAGGTTCAGTCGGAGCGTATGAAAACTATTGATGTTTATTGAGCTATTTTCTGGGTGGTTGACTCTTTTAGAAACCTCATTTTCTAGAGTTTCGACTACATCCAAGTTTTTCCTCTCTCTTTTTTTTTTTAGCGATGGAAAATTTTCTCATATTATTATGATTATCGTGTTTTCCATTTTTTCCTTCATGTACTATAAAACTCAATTTTATACGAAATCGTCATTTTTTTCCACTTTCATCGTCATCGATCTGATGCGGTTTAGTTTCTAACCACTCGTGTTAATGGCACATATTCATGAGCCAGATAAAATACGTTTGATGATCTAAATTAATGGGCTTAAATCAGAGGTATATATTGTAAATATAACTGAAGACATAAAAACAATAAAAATGTGTCAACAATGTTTTCTTAATAAAAATAAATGTGTTAATGTCACCATGTCATGTACTTTATTGATGGACTCTCAATACGATATGAATTTTGCATCACAGATCCCCGGCTCCTACGTCAGTAGCGACTTAGAACATCATTGTTAGATTGAATTTCTACTACTTGTAAATCTAGACATTCGCTAGGAAGGCTATTCCATCGTCTAATCTCATGTAAAAAGTAGGACCAATAGTAAGCGTCCTGGCACAAAGTTTGGTCAAAGAATTTGAGTGATTATGTCTACTCCTAGTGGTCGTCATTAGGTGTTAATATTATGGGAAACAAGATGTGAATTACAAGAAAGATTAAAATGGTTGAGTAACCCCATATATAACTTTACGCGTCTGGACCTCAACGTGTCCCAATTTAGAGAGTTGGCACATATACGTATGTCCATATATCTCTACGTCCAATTTCTGTTACAGTTTGACCATACATTTTTTTCAGACTTAATATTGGATATACAGTATGACAATATATAACTTTTCCACTAAGTCAATTACAGTTGCCTTCAGTGTTTTATCACCTTAGCTATAAAAACGGTACATTATCTAATTTTCACATTAGAAAGGTGATCCAATTTATTGGCAGTCTTGTAGATCTAGTTAGGTTCTGTAGAAAGTTAAGTGGTGCGATATTATATTTTGTAATATATTGTCACAGATGTAAGGAGAAATGGGTTTTGGTAGATTGACTGTATCACGTGGTTTGATAATTGACAGTTTTCGCATGCCAACGTCTTTATACTTACCCTAACGCTAGTGGAAGGAAGGGAGGGGCCACGTATTGAACTACCCAATGAACGTAATGGGTGCGCCTGGGATGCTAACCTTAAGGTAAGTTTAAAGACATTGGCATGCGAAAACTGTCTATTAAGGTAGGACGACGTGATACTGGATTTTCAAATACTGTAACTTATTGCTTTTATGGTATTAACAAACTTATACTATCATAAAGTGGTCATGTAACTAATTATAACCGATTAAAAAAACCAATAACGATTTGCATAAAATTGATTGAAACTTAATTATTAAAATTAATTGCGTGATCATCCCTTATACGTATGTGAGTGGATTTCAAACTGAGGAATTTTTAACATTTCGAATAAGTTGAAATTGGAATTATCGATTCCAAACTTTTGCAGTTTTTTAACGCCAAAATGACCACCACCGTTTTCTAGATGGGAACTGAATTCGCTTTAGCAGCTGTGCAAACTAAAAAAAATGGTTGTCCCCACAGGCGAGAACAAATAAAATCTGCCAGTCATGTGATCGATGTGATTTACATGTTCAGATAAATAGGTTTTGCGCTACCACAAGTTCATTCTGTACAGTACTCGTTCTATGAGATACCATCAAATGTGGATACTTTGGGCCAGTCATCGTTTTGTCCAGTAGGAATGTCTTGACTCTTTAAGTGAGTTTAAATAGAACTTTTCTGCCCACTGGATAGAAACACTTTTCCTCCATTTTGTGGTTACTTACCAATTTACTAAATTACACATTCTAAATTACAGTCATTTTTATTCTGACACCTGTTTTGTGTTTTCGTTAATGAAAAAAAATTTAGACAAAAAAATCCAAACGTGGGCGGGGTAATTAAGAGCTGACCAAAACTTGAGTTTTTCCAATTTTGATAAATTTATTCTACATTTAATTTTTATTTAAATCGCAAAGCAGGAACCAACAAATCAGTTTGCAACCTTGTATTATGATAATATTCACTTTGTGAGCATATTAACTCCACACATGGCCATTAAACGCAATATATGGCCATAAATGGTTTCAAACATCATGTATGGACATATATGGGGCATACTATGGCATGTTTGACCCTATATAATTTTCTCACTAGGAATATGCCTTGAAAAATGCACTGAGCCAAAATTACCCACATGATGGGGTAACTTTGGGGCACCTGTTCATCAGAGAGTATACATTATGTCATATTCGGAAAGAGCTATTTGACCATCCTATTTGACCTAGTCAATTTATCGAAGTGAGTAATCATACACAACGTTTTCAGAATTCCAAAAAAACCCTAAAAACTAGTCTAAAATATCTAAATTTTACTATATTGCATTAAAACGATAGTAAAACTTCCATGTTCATATTTATAGACATTGACATAAAAGGCATAATGCATTGAACATAATATGGCTTATATATGACTATACATATTTACAAGCATATACACGATACATGTATGGAGAATATTATACAGTTTATGTTCATAAATGCTTAGTGGAATACATGGAGTATATCGTATATTATCAAGTTTCCAGTATTATCAACTTTCATATATGTATCAATATACATACATGTTTCAAGACTAGACCAGACACATGGAATTGGACAGATGCTGCAATATTTAGATCTGTACAATATCATTTATCCATTTACAACTACTTAGAACAACAACATTTGGAGTTCCTATTTTGACGCAGGTCACAAAATGACATTAAGCCTTCTCCAAAGGAGTTTAAGCTGGCGTCACAAGAGTGCCTTTAATAAGCCGCATTTAATTACTTTATAATTTCCCCTTACTTGCATTCTTGTTTTTATTGATTGCTCTCGAGTGCCACTTTATAAGAGCAATATGCTATGCAATGCAATCCGAATGCTTGCTTCTGAGTTCAAATTTTAATGGCGCACAGTTGCTGTTTGTCTCCATTCTCCAGCATTATAACAATGGTTTTTGAGCAATAGGCCATTGAATCCAACTCGACTAATAATACATTTTTCCTCTTGCAAACTCGAGTTTCAGCTTCAGTTTGAACAAACAAAAGTTGGAAACCGTACTGCAAATAGTACGAGACAGCCCGAGTGCAATTACATTATGCAAATTAAACCTCTGGCGCTTCAATAAGTTGGGAGTTTGAAGGTAAGGAAATCTACAAGAGACCCAATTATTGCTATATGAAATGTTGCGCAGCGTAAATGTCCGCCATGAGACCTTGCTAGAACAATTATTCAAATTAGGCCATGGAACACTGCATAAAAATGAACAGTAATTGGGGAAAATAGGGTAGCTCTGATGGAAGCCTTAGTATACTCAACTTTTCCAAGCCTGGTGGAATTCCAGACAATCCCGGTAGAAAGCTTCCAAACATACAGATTTATGACACTTCATATTTCACTTATACATTTCAAAGTAAGGGGCCATTCGAAATGGACGTCCACAAGAGGGTGGTAGGAGGGGGTCTGTTGGCATGTGGACAGGGGAAGGGGGGAGGGGGAAAGCCTATTATGAACGTCCAATAATGGTATTTTTCAGTTTTTGGTTTTTCTGTTTAATTGAGTTTTAAAGGTGAGTGAAAGGGACACCAGAAGAAATGTGAGTAGTCCCAAATGTGTACTTAATTTTTTAAAACCTCAGGAAAGTCGGAAATTATGCCTAAATTTGTGTTAAACACCAATTTTATACTGGAATTTCACTTCGAGATCAGGAAATTTCTGTTAATCAGAAAAATCTGTTGTGGAATTGGCAGTGCGGCAGGTGCTTGGTAATTTATAAGATGGTCCTTTGCATGTTCCAACAAATTGTCTGGACACCCTAATTTTCCACACACAAAAAATTAAAAAATATTCAAGGACGTCTATGAGGGAGAGTCTGGGCTAATATTAAAATCGTGTGGGCAGGGGTGGGGAATCAATTTTTGAAGGAATTTTGAGGACGTCCTTTTTGAATGGTCCCTAAATGTTTATATTAAAGAAACATATTGTTTTACATTGAATGGCATTGCCAACTGGAACACCAGTGATATGCCACTAAGATAAACAGCTTTAACAAAGTTAAGGTAAAATAAATTGATATAGAGATTAGAGAGATTGAGCCAGGTAACGGCTTAACGTTAGCCTTAACATTAGAGGTGGGAAGGGAGGAGCCACGGACTGAACTACTCAATGAATTAACTGAATGTCATGAGTGCGTATGCGTTTTTCTTCCCTTCCCACCTCTAACGTTAAGGTTAACGTTAAAGCGTTGGCTGGCTCAATCTGTCTAATGTAACCCTATGTTTCATAACATGCTTATTCTGCATTACCTATATATTAGACATTATATACTGAATTTCAGTTCCCAAATCAGCATTTGAGTGATTATATGAAGATTAGTAGTCTTCCGACCTTCCATTTTTCCACCCAGGTAATTGTAAAAGTGTACACAAATACGAGTTCATAAAGGATGCTTTATTTGTTAAGGAGAGAATGCCATGCAGGTATTAACTATAGGACTATCGCTCTTTAATTTGGGAAAAATTCCTGATGGCAATTCCAGAGTAATAGTTATAATTTGCACTCATCAGCCAATGCAAATCCGGATAAATTATCCTAATATGATAACACGTCAAATAATTCAATTTTCTGAATGGCGCTATGTAGAGGCAATTAAGTGGGACAGACGCATTTAATTCCATTTTGGTGTCTTGGATTCCTCAGATAACGACCACCACTCTCATTAACGTAATTGGTACACGTAATATGCGCCTAAGCGCATTCATATCACGTTAATTCCACAGAGGAAATGAGTTGCAATTATAACTCACCTTATGTTAGGCTTAAAAAGCAATGCTTTTTTTAGAGGAAAAAATAACTGTAGTAAAAATACTGTAGTGCTACAGTAGTTCATGTTCAACGCAATGATTTAAAAATGCAAAACACGAAAATTCAAATTACTTAAGTAGTTCTAAGAGGATTTATGGACTAAATGAAAATCAATAAATGGATATCAAAGTCGAAATTAAAGCAGTACTCAATATGCCCTGTCTGAGACCCATATACAATGCTCTGAAAACAGTGTTAATTAAAATTAATTACACGATTAGCATGACAAATAACATATTTATAAAATTTATCCAGTTTATATAACCACGCTGCTATACATCTATGTCTGTGTTCCAATATATAGCTTCTAGAATTATTGTTATTTCCACAGAAGTGTTATTTTTTGAATAGTTGGTGTGCACTGAAAAACCTTTTCAAATCCTTTTATTTTCCCCTTGACTTGAGTCAATCTCAAAAGAAATTAGTTTGTGCAAATCAGCGGATCATGCGCTTTAAATAGATAGCATGTATCTCACGCGAATAGCATTGTTAAAAACGAGACTAAACTACAAATGGCATCAGACTTCGACATTACAATGGTGTTTATCCTGTGAAATTCAAAAGACGATAGATATGGAGGTGGCATGTTTTCAAATTCCACCAGTATAAAACTCCTTAAAACCTTACTTTACAATTCTTTATTATTCTCCGGTATCGTCAATTCAGTGTTTCGTTGGCATTAGAATTGAACAAAAGATGTGTGACATCTTTTGTTACTTCTGTACCTGGTTACTCTTGTAGTTTTAAAATAGAAAAATGGTACAACTCTATTTCAGTTACCATTAAATGAAATTACAATTGGGTTGAAATAAGGGAAAGAAATTGCAATCCAAGGTGGTGAACTCTTCTTTTGGAAATAAATTTACCAACCTGGGATGCAGTCTTTTGAATTATTACTACCTTATTCTATCTCTTAATATATACTTTATTTATCAATCCTCGAATCGGATCAATGCATTAGGTACCTGCATAGCCTTTGGTACGTGTGATGTCATAAGAATGGCAGGTACCAATTTTGTATATTTAGTTAAATTACAAGTTAGTCTTAGCAATTAAGAAGCGCCTTGTAATAATCAGCTGATTAGAAAGTTCATCTTGATCAATAGGCCTACTTATTGAGGACAGAGACATATCTGAAGAGGTTCTGTGGTCATTATACGCAATCCTGGACGAGGCTTATGAATGAAGCCCATCTGGTGTACGTCCTGCAATCGGTGATAACCTAGTTATTGGGGAAAATTGATCACATTTGTATTTCGCGTTTTGGTGTTTCTGCCTTTTGTGATGCGCGCCTTATGAGAAGAATGGCTCACGAAAAGGGAATTTCCAAGAAAAAAAAGGCATTTGTTGAGGTAATGCCTGTTTCTCTGTGTTCTCTTTCAATGTGACGCTTCTTTCATCAATATATCTTTCATATTCCCTGGAGGATGCACATACGTGTCAAAGGGTGAAAAAAAAATGATTCCGATAATGGCTAACAACGAAATTATATGTTAAGCCTAGCTAAGATAAACATTGAAAGGCATTGCAGAAGAAGATGTAGGAAAAGAGAGAAAAAAACCATGAGTTTATCAAAGGATGATTGCAGGAAAAGTACTCCAGAGGCACTGCATGCATGCAGTCAAGACTGGATGGACGGCAGCCATCTTGAATTCGATTTCAAGATACTCAATCTCAACAACAATGTTATGTTTGGAGTGGCCTGTGTTATTTGTAAAAGATCACATTCGAAAAAAGGGTAGCGAAAGTACGTTTTACATTTGAAAAGCAAAATCCTAGCACAATGAAAGCTACATTTCCAATTTAATGCATGTCTCCTTTTAATTCAATTCCTCCATGAACCGGGTCTACATAGCCTCTTGCCTTTCAACCATAGTTGCCATTGCTAAAGTTGTTGATACAAGCAACGCCAATGACGCTTCAATGGATGGGAAATCCGACTCTGAGCGAAATTATGTTGAATGTCAACAAAAGAAGGCAAAGTTGAACCATACTGTACTGCCATGAGAACTGTTCCCTTGCGATTGCCGTTGGCTGCACATCATTCGTGTTACAGAATATGGAGGCTTTGTGCATTCTGCAGTTACATGCCAAACTGATACAGGCCCTTAGGCACAACTGGTATTGTATTCCAAAGAAAACGTTGATGTAGATTTTGGACAAACAAAAAATAAACTTGCTATGCAGAATTCCCAAACAAATCTGTGTGATTTTGCAGTCATTGTTAATTCTTATTATACCTTTAGAATTCCAGGCAAATAACAAAGTCCATCATTTTCTATAGAATAAGTTTTCATGCCCAAACATAACATGTGCACCATTTGCCTTTTACTTTATTAGGTTACAAGTGAGTTGGAGAGACTATTTCATTGGGTCGATCAGACAATGTTGGCAAAATTGGACATATAGCAAGTTTGGTTCTAGACCATCAACCGAGTAAGTGTCCATAGTAGATATAATGCAATAATAATAAAAATACCTGAAGAATTGTGAATATTGCCAAATCGTGACACTGTTGGAGACGCAGGTTTGCAACAAAACCAATTTGTAAACCCCCAATAAACCCAATAAAAGCCCTGCAACTACCAAGTCATCAGCTTCCGGTTTGTATTTCAGGAGGAAGAGCATTCAGATAAGAGATGGGCAAGTCTTTCCTTCTAACATTAAAACTCACACTCACAATTAATAATAAAAAACTGCTGAATGGGCTGGGCCCCATATGGCATTTACTCACTATAATGTGATTTGATTTGGACATTCAAATGCCCATGAACTGCTGTCCATTACATTTTTACCTTTGGTTACTAGACGGTATGGAAAATACGGTTTGAACAACTTTCAATCGGTTGACATCAGCAATCTGATTCAATGACTTTAGTAGAATGAAACAGTTGCAGTTGACAGAAATTCTTCTAGAGATAGTCCATCCTGAAGCATTTACTGATTCAATGACGATGTATCTGAAGAGACATGAAGAGACAACCTTTTCATGGACAATGCATGATCAGGGAGGTATACATGAATGGATAGTAATTTTGCTGGAGGGCTTCAACTTGAAACAAGCATGTCTAACAAGTACAATTCGTCCAAAAAAAAAACCAGAAGGTTTTAACTTTAAAGCTTGTAAAGCGGAAGTGATGGCACTCTGACATCGCATATGGGCAAATTGCCCAAGGTAACCCTCACCATCGACACTCACCCTATAAAGCGTTGCTCAACTTGATTTCCCTGGATGCCAGCTGGCGATGGGAGAAAACTAAAGAAGAACTGGATTGAATGATTGAGCGATCATTGGCTATTTCACTTTCACAGTTTTTGTAGTCTTGTTGCTGGTATTTTTTTTGTTTCATTCACGTGGGACCTCCAACGGTGGGCATGTACTGAATATACGGTTGCTTCTTGAATCAACAGTCAGTTCGACAAACGGTGGGCAATCGCTCAATGGCATCATTGGTTTTCAATGCCATTTATGTTGTATCAAGTGTGTATATAATACAAGAACAAATGTGATTTGAAGTAGATATAAATGAAATTCCATTTAAGTTTTGCATCATCTAAAATGATCTTGAACTTAATCGCAGGAGTTTTGTGGATTCAAAATGTTTTATGATTCCCCACCTGAAGGAATAATGAAAATCCCATAAAGTTAATTTGCTATTGAACTAATGCAAATGAAATCTTTTGACATTTCCTACCATTTCCTGGAATAATACTGATATTATGGCATAAACCATGAATTCAATCGCTTTTTAATTTAAAGATTGTTTGACTACCATCGCACAAGAATTTGACGTACGAGTACTACATTTAATATTCAAAAGGTTTTTTTACATGTACAGACGTACTTTCAGTTCTTTGACAGCGTGTCACCCAGACTCTTACAAAACCTTATTGATTTGTATCATTTTAAGATTCTCTATCCGACCTATGAACTAGTATATAGAGATGGTCCAGCATAGGGCAATCAGATTTGTTATCAATGATTTGCAACCAACATTCCGCCGAGTGTAACAGAAATGATCCACTCTCTAAATTGAGACACGTTGAGGTCCACATGCGAAAAGTATTTTATGGGGATATTCAAACGTTTTAATCTTTCTTGTTATTCACATCTTATTTCCCATGTATTAACGCCTAACGATCACTATAGGAGCAGACAATCACTCAAATCCTTCGTGTCGGAGCTTCGTGTCAAGACGGATGCTTACTATTGGTCCTTCTTTTTGCATGCGATTAGACGATGGAATAGCCTTCCTGGCATATGTCCAGATTTAGCAGAAATTGAATCTAAAAATGATGTCTAAGTCGCTACTGACGTAGGAGCATTCTCCTGAAATTGGGTACAGCCCCACCTACCATATGGTATTTATTTGCTGATTGTAGGGTATGGTGTTGAATTAAATTGAATTGAATGCTTTTAAGATCTAGGGTTTTGTATCATCATCAAATCTATATTTGAACATGACAGAAACAGTGTTTTGGAGAGCATTGCAAAAGCTAAAAAGCCAAATAAAGTATATTGCAGTTTAACAGTAAAAGAATTTTAATGTCGAACAATTGGAATCAACATTGAGAACATTCAAATCTGACAAGAATGCCCAGTCGTAGAGGTGTTCACAAGTGCCGAGGTTTGTCTTACATGTACATATACACACTGTATGTCACCGTGATAACCATTATCGAAATAACACCTTTTCCGGCAAATAAAAACAGGCAATAACCCAAGCTGAAGAAGCGTAGAGGAGCACGAAAAAAAATCAACGAAACAAATGTCGAAGAACAACATTTGCATGTCTGAGCAACCTACACGAAAAAGAATAAAACGAAAAAACTAAGATCCAATTTCACCCTGGCAAATAAGAAAGATTTGAGAACAAACAAAAAAAATAAGCATATCGGAAGCTGAGACCGAAACTGCATGTTTTTTGCATCGCTGGGTTAAAAACATTCTTTTTTTATATTACTGAAGTCTTTTGGGGGCAGAATGTTGCAATTTAGTTTTAAATTTGACAGGAAAAGTACAAAAAAATAACACCTGACACTGGGTTTTCAAGGCCCAACAATGAATTTCGCATTAACATTTGTTTGTCCTTTTTTCATAACATTATATTTATAAAGGAATTCTTATAAAATAATTCAAAATGGAGAATATTTAATGGTTATCATTCCCCAATACAAATTATCACAAGAATATGTTCTGAAAATTTTTGTTTGTTTGGACAACAGAATTATAAAAATCAGCCATTCACAAAACAATTTGTAAATTTAATGTCAAGTTAAATGGATTTAATGAGGATATCTATGGCCATTAAGGCTGAAACGAACCCTTGCTCTAACTTACTAATTGTAAAATATTTCCATAATATTATTCCACATGAATGTAGATGACAATTATTAGCATTATCAGATGATATTCACCTTATAATGTATATATGAAAACATTTGACCCGCTTAATTGCACAGCGACCCGGAAATCCGAAAATGTGCAATTGAGCGGTTTATGCAAATATCCGATCACAATTCCATACAAAAGATGCACATGGGGCTTGAAAAGTATGTGAATTTATCCGGTGTGCAATTAGCGGGTTCGATTGTACATCATTTTATGTCAATATAATTTATTGGTAATAGTATGAATATGGAACATATAGTGTATATTCTCAAATGCATTGTCATATGCGGGCATATCTGTCAATATTTGTACATGTATGCGACCATTTGTGCCCAATTTCTGATATGTCCATAACATTTTTCATATATAATTTTTCCACCATACTATAACAATTCCTTCGATCCGTGATGACACCGAATACAAAACGTCAGTGAGTATCTTTCCTAAACGTGTCATATTGGCTGATTATAAGAATTAATAACCCAGTCTCTCCAGGGGATCCAACTATACATCATGCCCAAATGAAAGGGCGTGAGGTTCCTATTAGAATACCTGACAAGAAACGCGCTGCCTTATCCGTCTGCTGAGGCGTCGGGAGAAGACTCCTTATTGAAACACGAAACAGAATTAATTAGCAAAAGGTGTTGGACTCCATTATCGATGTAAAGTATAGTACGTTGTGTTTCTACTCGACGATAGCATCGTCGCCAAGTTCCCAAATCTTTTGTGCATAATTAAGAAGCTCAGATCTTAATTAGCCGGAGCTTCGTTGCCTGGCAAGTCCCTCAGCCCCGTTGATGTGCAAGGATCCATGGCAAGAAAAAGGTATAGCGCCATCCTTGTTCTTGTTTATCCTCGAAAAGCGACTTGAGAGACCAAAAGTCTTTGGAAAACAGGCTGAGAAAAGCGCTGAAAATGATCTGAGTAATGGACTCGATCAGGCCATGCAGAACACGGAGCTTTATGACGTCGTAAAATAGCACGGCTAGGTTGCTTTTGAATAATTCCATGCATGATGAACAAGGAATTGTTGAATGGGTTGAGAGGATCAAGCTAAATGCAAAATGTGCCCTTTAGTCCCTTCTATTCTCGTTTTCAAAAAGACAAAAATCCTACATCTGCAATGGCCTATTGCAGCAACAGGAATTTTATAGGACTTTTTTTTTTGTTCTGGAGCGCACGGGGAATAGCTGCGCAAATATTTTGTTCATCTTAATTTTACTACCTTCTACGAGCCATTTTGCAGAATTTATATTTGGGCCACGAGGAGCCATATAAAGCGATGCTCTTGAGCGGGAAAGGCGAGTGCAATTGGGCTTGCAAAATGATAAAAATGAAATTGCGGCAAATGCGGAAAAACGCGTTGTGGAGCGCCGTAGAATGGCGTTGTGCAATTCACAAAAGTTTTAATAGAAAATGGCACGCTGGAAACTGAAATTCGGCGTGAAATCGCAGGTTCCCCCCTATTTTAAGTGCTCGTAAACGGTGTGCGCAGACTTGCAAATAAACGGTCCATGCATTTTTAAAGGTAATCAAATGCGGGACAATGGCGCTAATTTCGATGTTAAGAGCCAAGACTTTGACTTCGTATTCATGCGGCCAAAATTAAAAGTCCTAGACTAAAGAACCATTCCTACTGACATGTATATTTTGACACTATTCAGAATGGCATCGATGGTATAGTCCTACTTGGCCGACCAATCGCCCCCATCTCGCCAACACATGACCTGACAACATTAGGTTGCGCTATATAGTTTGCAATAATATAATAATAGGATACACCCATACATGGAGTTTTTGTCCATAAGTAATATCATAAATGCGAAGACATGACCATATGCCATACATTTGGTCTATACAATGCCCAGGTATTCACGCGTTAGTATTTATGCCCCATGTTATCTTTCCTATATAAACGCCATCTATTTCCATAAATCTTTTCAGACCAACTGTGTATGGGCCTTGTATACACTTGCCAAACAACCCTTTTTCACAGTTATTCAACATCCATGCATAAAGGTTATTACAACTGCTAGATTGTCCTTAGTTTAAGTATAAACGAATTCAATGCAAAAACTTTGATAAACGATTCAGTGATTCTCACGTGAACGAAATTCGCAGTTTCTAAATTAGATTAACTTTTGGCTTCATGGATTTATTAAAATAAGGTATGTGCATACGACAGCACAAAGGCAGGAAATTGTACTTTGAAGGCGAGATGTTATTAGCCTATCCATGTTATCCAATTTTCAAAATGGCGTATTTTGGCTAACTAAGTAAAATTCAGAAGCTTTATGGGGGAAGCTACGACGACTTTAAAATGGGAAAAAATGGGTACAAAAGTGCTGACATGTATAGAAAAGAGAGGAAAATCTTGCATCCGTTAGATTTAAAACAGTATTAAAAATTCCAATAAGTTAATTAACAAATGTCAGCAGAAAATTAAAAGCGTGGTATATAATAATGCATGGTGTGCAGCAGCAGCATCGGCTCTTCATAAGCATTAACAGTCTCTCACGCAACACGCATATAAACACACGTTTGTGTGAGTGGATTACTAATTCATATATGCGAGGCACGAATCCCATTATTCAAATCTTAATCAAATTCGTAGGCACAATCTAAACAGAGGCGAAAGTGCGACCGAAAGAGCTTGATGTGTGCACCAGGACGTAAAAGTCGACGTAATGGCCATTAGCTGACTGGCTTTATTATTCATACAAGTAAACAAAATATTATTGGAAACACTGAAAAAATAAAAAAAAGAACCAGAGATCATAGATCAGGTTAGAAAAATGTAGCACGAAGCTGTAATACGAAATAGCAGCGACTGGTTTGGCCGCCATATATCCACCGAGAAATTAAATAATAATATAACCCATATTGACATTTGTATATATATGCGTGCTTCAAACCGGAATGTTTGATTGGCATCAGATTCTCCGAGGGCTCGCCATAATTTAATGATAGAGTCGACTTAATTATTCCATTAATTAAAACAACCGACCGTAATTAAAAACAGAAATTGAAAATGTAATAACGCCTTTACTGCTGCGGAAGTCTTGCAATTCGTGCATTACAATTGATGACACTCAGCAAGGATGAATTAGTTTTGGTTTTTTGTTAAATGTTATACAGAAATTAAAAACCTCAAACATGAATTATGAATCCATAAAGCTGTATGTAATTTAAGTGCAAGGGATTCACCTTTACTGAAATGCAACCTAATATAACTTTTAATCCAAATTTATGACAATGTTCGGATCCACAAAAATTTGCATCGATGAGAGTTTGGAAACATGTTTAGAAACACTATTAAAAACATGTTCATTGTCATCTTGTAACTGAATATTAATTACGATGCCACAGTGGAAAAATGATATACTAGGGTAAAATGCAATCTATGACGTCTAACATATGTACATGCATGATATTTCCAGATAAACTGTATGTCTGAAATTAATATGGTACATAATTGTATATTCAAATACAAAAATGAGAAGTGCACATGTATGGACATAAAGTCAACACGTATGGAGATAAAGGGTCATATGACTGTACATATAAATATGTATGGGCAAATATGCCACATGTATGGATACACATGTCAGTTTATACATGTATAATGGCCATACAAGTACATGTCCCAATTTGTCCTCGTATGCCTATATAGTATATAGTATATAGTATAGCCATATGGGAATATATACTTTTTGCCAACAGTTTTAACTTGACTATAAAACTTGACATTGGCATATGTATGTGGTCCTTACATGGAAACTGGCAGTTTAGGAATAGCGCTTATATGGTCATTCAAAAGCAAAATAACTCAAGAATGAAAAACAAAAACCACTCATCCAGTGATTAAATTTATCTCATACTCATGCATGGGCATTATGATCATTCAAAATCTATGTATGGTGTATACATTAGGCTATTCATTGATGTATAGAAAGTTCATTGAAAAGTTTAATATGTGTATCCAAATGCCCATTCAAATGCCAAATACGGTCTATACAAAGTAATACAAGTTTTAAATGACAGATACGAGTCCATACATGTCCATCCACGAAATCTTAAGAATAATGGATAAGGCAGTTGCAACTTCGACTGAATCCCGTCAACCAATTGCACAAATCATGACATTTGTCAACTTCAAGAATGTCCAATTGCAGATTGAAGAAACAAAACCTTTCCACGTTACACACACCAACTGTAGTGTAGATATGGCACCATACAAGTAGATAAACTCGCTGCCAGAAATGCATTTGCAAGCGACAAAACTCCCATGACACCAGATTCATCAGTCAAGATTTGTGTCATCTAATTTTGTGAGAATCCTAACGAGACTGTTTGTCTCGGCCCTGCTGAATTATTCACACGAGTCTGACTTTTTCTACAAGTATGGTTAACTAACAGGCATTCGTTTTCATGTGCCTTAGACGGATCCATTTCATCTCTAAAATCCATTTCAGGCAATTTCAAGTGTGCGTATACACAAAGAAAACGAGTGAAAAGACTTTTGTTTTATTTGCAAATAAATGCTCGGTAGTTAACTGCAGCATTTTTTAGTTTTATTCGAAAACTGGCATTAGGTTCCACGTTCGTACATAAAAAATTCAAATTAAACAACAATCGCGCTGACATGAGCTTCTTTAATGGCATAGATTATAAAAAAATTGCGTTAAATCTTAAAGTTGTCTGTAATACTTTCAAGTTACAACTACAGATGATATTATGTGAATTTAATCTATTGTAATCTACGCCATATCTAATGCAAATTTTACTTTTACCAGTAATCTGTAATCACGTGACGCCGTCAGTGATGCTACTGTATCACCTCCCACGTCTTGCATTACATTTTGTATCCATTACCTTGATTTGTCAAGCCCCAAAAATAACCATTTTTGTGAACCAAACAGTCCAAGCACAAAGAAAAGGTAGAAATACACCCTGGTGCACAAAATCATATCTGGGTCATGAATTGACAAACATTTACTCCAGTCTGACAAGTCTGGTTAGAGTAAAAATTGAACACTTATGACCAAATATGTCAATATGAGCTCATGCATGACACTAAGATACCAAGATGACCTTATACGTATGCTGGATATAATGATCATGTAATAGAAATATTAGAGAGATTTAGCAACCCAAACTCACCGTTAACATGATCGACAGCACTGGGGTTTTTTTTCGAAATGCACATGTGCCTGATAACGTGAATGGGATTCTGGGTAAAGGGGAACAAAACCGTGAAGAGCTCAGTTCTTGAACGTCATTCCTGAACTATGTGACCCATGTATGGAAACTTAGATCACACTATTGAAGGTGGCCTAACTACGCTGCTGTTTTTATCAATGTCATGGCATCGGTTTTTAATTACGTGTATTTTTTATGCTTTTACAACCATTTTTCCAGTAATGTCAAGGGTATGTAGGAGCACCTACATATGCGTGGTTGGAATGCGTTTTATCATGTGCACCTATCTGGTTTTACGTGCAATTGATCCGCATTACCACATAATGCACACTATATGGCACCGATCCAAGGCCCCCGTCAAAAATTCTAGAGCGTTACACCCACAGTCATCGGTTTTTCTAAGGTCCTTCAACGTGTTCTAAACTTCCCTGGGAAGTAAAAAAACGAAGAATAATTATTGGGAAAATATGTCGGCGATGACAACGGTGCGGAAAATTGAAAATTACTGCGGAAAAAAAAAGAAGTTAATCAATCAAAAGCCTTAGACTTTATTGGAGAAAATGCCTTTGGAAATGGAAATTTTGAGGAATTTGTCCGAGTTTTCCATTTGCACATTAAGCTAAGAACGCTGCGAGGATTAGGTTCTCTTCAGGAGGAATCTGCAGTATAAATGCTTGTCTAGGATTCAATTAAAGATGACAGACTGCCGTTTAATAGGTCCACTCTGTCATCACTGGTGACACGACATTCATTTTTAATATTATTTTTAAATAATTCACATTTCGAAGTCACACCTTGTTTAATCGACTCTTTTCAAAGCTGCTTTTCCCAGAACACGACATGCGTAACGAGCGCTAAAATTTTCTCATTAATGCACTAATTACAATGGTTTTCAAGCCTCGTAATGCACGTCGTAATTAACTAATCAATAATATAGTAAAACGGAAAGGTGAAGAGCTCTGCTCGTGGTGTCTACAATGCGGAAAATGAAAATGATTTTCTGTCCATGTGCTCCTTTGTCGTATGTCATTTTCAATTTAGATTAGGTAGTTGCCGCCTAATATAGCCCTATAAAATCAACCATAGTTAGATGCGAGTTAATGCCTTACTGACAAGCAGACACTCATGTAATTAATGTACCTTGTTCATCACCTGAACAATGCCATAAACGAATTTTTTAAAAATCAAAAGTTGGTAATTTTCTTAATTTTCTTAATTTTCAAATGTTCTATTTCCTTGTTTATATAAATTGAGGCCTTTACCAAGAGAACGCATGTTGGATATGCACATCTAGGTCAAATATTTAACCAGTTCAATCTTCAAGTGCTCAGTGGTGTTAATTAAGTGAAGTCAAGACTATTATACTTAATTTCAATGTTCACATGAGATTAGTGGGGGTAAAAATGTAGGACCAAAAACGTCTTAACATTCCAATCCCTGATGCAAAAGTTATCTGTCACATAAATGGGTAAATATGGAGAATATCATAAATGGACCTATCAGAAATTTACATACATATACTCATATATGTCATGCTTGTCCATAAATAGTCATATATCCACACGTTTTTCACATGTATGACTATTTCTAACATTTTCGTATTTCAACGTGTAGCCAACGTTCTCTTCCATACATCGACATAAAACGTCATAAATGATCATACACGCAGCCAAACACAATTTTCTATTTATATGGCAAATTAGGGGCCATTCAAAGAGGACGTCCTCAAGAGGCTGTAGGGAGGGGGGATAGGAATCTGCTAGCATGTGGGCACCATATGGACAGGAGAAGTGGGAAAGCCAGTATGGACGTCCATTAATGATGGTATTTTTCAGTTTTTGTCACTTCTGTTTAATTTTGTTTTAAAGGTCAGTGAAAGGGGAAAGGGACATGTGTCCTCAATCCCAAATGCACTGTCATTTTTAAAACATCGGGAAAATCGGTTATTATGCATAAATTTGTGTTAAACACCAATTTTATGCTGGAATTTCCATTCGAGGTCAGGAAATTTCCGTTAATCTGAAAAATCTGGAAAAATGTCATGGAATTGGCAGCGAGACGGGTGCTTGGAAATTTATAAGATGGACCTTTGTAAGTTCCAACACATTTTCTGGACACCCTACTTTTCAAAAACAGTTAAAGATGTCTATGAGGGAGAAGGAGGCGAAACTGGGCCAAAATGGCCACAGTGTGGACAGGGGGTAGGGGAGGGGGAAGTCAATTTTTAAAGGAATTTCGGGGTCGTCCTTTTTGAATGACCCCTTAACATTTTTCTAGCCAGGATGTCTCTAGTATTGCATTTCATTGTCGCTATAAGGTCACACGCCACCTATTTCAAGGTACATGTACCTTATTGCACGAAAAAGAGTTACACGATGGCGAAAATGTCCTTTAAAGTTAATACCCACTCTTAAATTGAACGATTCTACCTTTTCATTTGGAAAGTTTAGGCAATGCTCTCATTTATGGCCCATTAGCGTTGTGTTCAGGGAAAAAAGTCTTCCAAAAGTAAACTCGTATTCCGTTTTATTGGAAACTGAAATAAGCATCGCAAAGTGCGGTTCGACTTCCCCAGGGAGAAAAACAGGTACTGAAAAAAAAAGTGTGGGTAAACACGCAAATTCAAAAAAAAAAAAAAAAAAAACAGTCGAAAATGTAGCAGTGCGTAAGTGCATGCATTCGAAGCGTGCATGGATAGAAAACTAGTCATGTCCCTACGAGTTTTTATTTTTATCCCCAATCCCCACATTTTCATTATAACCATTTGATGAGCTATTACTCCATGCACTTTAATGCTTCAATATTAAATTGAACAGATGCAGGCGGGGGTAATTTGTCCCTTAATGTGTCTCACTCACGAAAAACAGCCGCCATCTGTTGCGTTTGGCAAAACCAATAACACCAGCCTCTTAATAACAAGTGCATGTAAGTTCATATTGAAAACACATTGCAGAAACCAATATAGGCCTAGCAGTAGCAAATTATTATGCACAAGCCAGCCTGCGTTTTATGAAACACACACCCCACACAACCCACATTCACCCCCTCTCCTGACACTGATGACTTCCATGCATCTAGAAGAAAACATCTTGCGCGACAATATTACTTTCTTATACAGTTAAAAATTAATCCCATTTGGAGGATATGTTCAAACTATAAGGTGAACTCTAGCTCCTTATTTATTTAGCTAATTTATGCGCATACATTTCCAACGTATTTCGTAGGTGATTTTTTTTTTTCCGGGAATTCAAACACGTAGGCTTTTCTATGAGCATGGAAACCGACGCATAAAATTTATATTACCAAAGTAAAAAAAAGGCGCTATAATCCTAGCTGCATCATCGAAATGGAGAGAAAATTTTTTTAATATGTTAAGCCTTTAATGAAAGTTGAAGCGAAAATACCATTTAATTAGTTAATTAAATTTGAAATCTTCACATATCTTTTAGTTTATAAACGAACGGGCAAGATCTAGACCTGTAGAAATTGCCCTTATAAATAAAAAAAAGGAATCTAATCCTTCATCTGATGAGGGAAAACTGAATAAAACAAGCCGCTAATGAAACGTGTAAAAACATCGTAATAATTAAGATGAAAGCTAAAAGGCACGTTTAGGATTAATAATCTAATACTAAATGAGTGCGTTCTTGCTACAATTAAACATATCTACCACATGCTTATAGAAAGGTCTATCAAATTTTCACTTAAGTGCCATTTTTAGAAACACGTAAAGAACTATTCTCATCGGGATTTCTAAATTTACGCTTTAACGAATCATTATATCAACTCGTCTTAAATTTTATCCAATGTTCTATCTATGCTTTGGACAAGTTGTTTTTTAAACACAATCTGACTGTTTCCATTCCTAAAGTGGTTGGCTGTTCAAATATTAATATACAGATTTGAAAGCCGAAAAACATTGGTGGAAAAACAAGATGGAAAACATTTGTGGAAAAACAAGATGGAAAACATTGGTGGAAAAACAAGATGGAAAACATTTGTGGAAAAACAAGATGGAAAACATTGGTGGAAAAACAAGATGGGTAAACAACACTGGGCTGAAAATCTACAAGTCTTGCTACATATTAAGATAAACATGACGAAATTATGGTTATATGTTTCAAATTACATCAAACATGTTTTAGAAACATTTCGTTAAAAACAGCAAATATGTTTTTAAAAATATGTTTTCTAAATGAGAACATGTTTTGGTAGAATGAATTAATAATAATGCCAGGTTGTAGTAGTGAAATTTAAGGGTTTTTCGTTATATGAAATATTCTTGACGATAAAGTTTTGTAGCTTTGTACAAGGGTGTTTTGCATGAAAAACGATGTAGTCGTAAACTGTATTTTAATTAGTTTTGTTCTATATGCTCGCGTTATAGTGAGGATATATTTCTCAAAGGAGAAAACAAGTATCTTAAGAGCATAACTCACATGTGGAATAAACATTAAAACTTCGTGCTACATTCAGCAGGAAATGCCAAGAGTAGGCGAACTTTTAAAAAAACGTTGAATTAAGAAATGAAAAACGCAATGAATTTCACAGAAACAGAATGTAATTTTTCCTTAAGTGAAATTTCTTTGTAAATCGAGTGGATGCCATTCCATATCTAAATGAAAATGACCTGGGTGGAAAAGAAATATGGAAATTGTATGAACAGATACAATTATCACATCTGACAATATGGCCAAATAATGAATATGTTTAATATGGACATGTTTGCCAAATATGTCTTGGTATATCCTTTTGTATGGCCACCTTTAGTCATGCAAGGTAAAATTTGCTCACCATTCCAGGTTTACGTGAACCAAATAAATGGAAACTGTAAACCTAAGAATAGCTCATATATCGACATTAAAAAATTGCAATAAATTAATTGATATGTTAAAATTGGAACTAACAAATTGATATGCTTTAATTGCAATTTAAAGTATGGAATGGACAAAATGGATATGTTAAAATTACAATCATTCAATTGTATATTTCGATAATTCGGGATTATTGTGAGAAACTCAATTCCAGAAGCCAAAGAAAGGGGCGTAGGAGTGCCAGAACCAATTTGAACAAGTGATGGAATCCCAGCAATTCCTTTACTTCAGAGATATAATCAAATCAAGTGTAGAACCTTGGAGGCCATTGGGTTTTGATTTATTTTAAAGTCGTATAACAACCAATAAGACGAGCCTCAGAAATCAGCACAAAAGACCTCCGACGAATGTAACGAAATCACGCATTTTCTTATATACAAGGGAACAAAAAAATTGAAAAATGCATTTTATTTTTCCATTAGGTACAGCGCCTTTACGTGTGCACTGGGAGGTGGTTATCTTCCAAGTTGCTCCATTTGAGTTTTGCTTATGGGGGAATTGCTTTCACTTTAGGTGTAAATAAATCAAAACGATATTAAGGAGCGCTAGAGCTCTTGCATTATGCTTCATTTCCGAAGTTAAAACATTTCAATATGCTCTCCGATTTCTATATCGCCTTAAATAAAAGATGAAGATAGTCTAGGAAGGCAGCATTCAAATCTACCAAGTGGAAATCTCCATCATCTTTCATCGGCATCCAACGCATTTCTGTAAATGGGACCCATATCCGCCATCGAAATCCTCACATTTACCTTCACTTTCCATATTGGGTCCCCCTTGTTTCGGCAATACCACACGCCCAGCTTTCTGTTTAAGTAATTGGCTCGCCTGCAGCAGGGTCGTTTTCCTTACCCATATTTGCATTGCGCCTTTCTAAATTTTACTTTTCTTATCCGACTTTTTGCCACCTGGGAAACAGGAAACAAAATTTAAGTGAAGATGAACTGGATTTTCGAAGACTTTCTCCTTCTCATTGCCTTTTTGTAGGTCGAAACTCTATTATTGGGCATCTCTCTCCATGAAGTTTTGTATATTTGACTAGATCAGAAATGTGGTTCATATGGACCATGTCTGTCCACATAGACCATGTCTGTCCACATAGACCATGTCTGTCCACATAGACCATGTCTGTCCACATAGACCATGTCTGTCCACATAG
>JAUJYV010000702.1:0-30504 GCA_033995625.1 Ophyiulus pilosus | reverse complement strand
CCAAATTTTGTACATTGTGCGCGAGCGCATGTTGCTCGCTCAATTTGAGCTTAGGACGCCAAGTGTGCAGCAGCCTTTAGAGAACGTGGGGAACAATCTTGGACCCCACATTTTTGCAAATGTACACCTTTTAAAATTGACGAAACCAAAAGAAATAACTAAATTATTTACACTACTGTCTAAATCTGATAATAATTAACTTTTATTTTGTAAATAAATAACTAAATATGTATGTACGTAAAAGTATTTTTTGTTCTCATATAACCCCATATTTTGTTCCATATTCCAGAACATGGCCCCTTCCCTTCTCCCACATGTTCTTAGATGTACTCCTTTGTAACAAAGGTCTCAAAAATGAGCCAATGAAATTGACAGTGCCTCTCTGCGCTTAGCAAATTGCTAAACATTTCTCTACGACGCTTCAGTTAGAAGACATTGATAGCAAAGCGGCGCTAGTTGTCTATGAGGCTAGAACCTTGAAGCAGGAAAGTGCTGTGAGAACAGTCGGTGCCAGCGAGTGGATCTGTCAAGATGGATTATCGTCGATTCCATTTACTTTTATAACTTGTGTGCAGAATTTTGGACAGCTCTCCGTTCATCCTCACCTGATCTCAGATTGGTTAATCTACCTACTCGCCAAGATGGTCCAGAAGTATCAATCACCCGTTCGGGTTTACAAATACCCGTTCGAACTGGTCATGGCGGTGAGTAATGTCGAAAATTTCATTTTTCGGGGGTTTTTGGCCTGCTGATTCGAAACCAAAAAATCCGGGTTCGAATCATCCGTTACTGACGAATTTTAGAAGCGAAATCTAGACCGTTTCCCATATCGGGGATTGTCCTAGTTATAATCGACAGACGAGAGGTCTTAGTTCATTTGCATTTCTGGAATGTTGGCGTAGGCCTATAACCGTTATCTGACTCATCCCGTTCTATTATTTTCCGTTCCAAAAAAAATGTTACAGCTGGTTTTCGGGGTCGTATCCAGTCGAGAGCTCTCTCGCAACTTGCCCTTAGGTTGTGGTAAACGTCAAGGAGGTTTCCTGTTCATGCTGAACAAAAAAAATCTGTCGTTTCCGAAACTGATTTTGGCGAGTTTTCGCCAATTAAGGTTCCTTAAGTGATGGTGAAAGAAACTATTTCCGATAAAAATATTTGATATGAGAACTAGTCCCACGGTCAATTTTCTCTCCCACGTCCCTGGAAACTGACTATAAAGTTTCATTTTCTCCAGCACAAAGGTAAATGATAATGAAATATGAACAAAAAAATGACGTCCCATTGTCAGTTGCACCATCCTCAGAGTGATCCATTCATTTTTATTCTGTCAATAATAAATTGATAACCGTACTCTTGTCTACTCTAGACACTCAAATGTTCATATATGGAACTATGGATACATACAGATATAGTACTGTGCAATGTGGACACTTTGGGACTTTGGGACTTTGGGACGGGAGTGGTTGGGACAGTCATCGTTTTCCCCAGTTGAAAGGTTTCCCATGGTGTTTTTTCAGGCAGTTGGGGGATTCACACTCTTCCGTCTAATTTTGGAGACTTCCGAAAGTACTGGCAACTGTATTTATTATAAATTACGGCCATTTTTATCGTGACGCCTGTTTTGTTTTCGCTATGTCGTCAAACTTTCATCTCTGCAGGAAAAGCTATAACCGCTGTTGTTAAAACAGGTCAACATAGGGATTTCTATATGCCGTACCTGTTAGTAATGTAAATACGAAACTTGTATAATTAATTAATTAAGAGCGCATATGCATTGTGGGACTCAACCCACCTGGCAATTGGTATTAGGTTTTTGGAACGTGTTGTTGTATTTTTTTGGTAATTTATAATAGATGTGAAGAGAGCACAGTCGCGGCCGATTTTTAGAGGAATTGGAGCAGCGAATCGCAGTCGTGGTAGCCGACCCGGGAATTGAACCCGGGTTTGAAACTCAGGAATTGAACTTGCTAGTTCAATCGTAACAGCCCATTAGGTAACGGGAGATCCGGGAAAATCTATAGGGGGGGGGCTAAATCTATAGGTAAATTCTTCATGTTACAAAATTAAGCCTTTAGCAGCTTGTAGCATTAATTGCTAAGCTCAGGTTAAATATAACACCTCGTTTTACAGTTTAGGATGTGGGTTTTACCGTCTCAATCGTGACTTGGCAGGATGCTTTACCTATAATATAATGTCTGATAAAATTCAATTATAAACGGATATTACACGGTTACCGAGACAAGAGGGATGTACCAAGCATTTGATAAGTACAATTTAAGTCGTCTTATGGCTGGTTGGTGCACGGTTACATCAACCAACTTAATCACTGGCGTATAGGCACTGTGGAACTGCAGCACCCCCTATTTCTACTTGATATTATCGATAAAATGTAATATAATGAGTCCTTTTTTCTTTAATTTTGTCTTCATACTTGTACAATATATAATCCTTAAGCTTAATGTCAGTAGCCATCCCCCAGTTAATGAAAAAGATACAAAAATCTTTGTATGGAACTGTGCGCTTCACAGTTCCAGCGGCATGGAGTTTGACTGTTGTGCGCATGCGCACATAGGAATCTGCACGCTAGGCTGCGAGGGAGAGAGCGCTGTAGCTCCCGCAGTGCCTCCACTAATTTTGGCTACGAGTCGCCCCTGCTGGTTAATGATGTACATCAAAGTCATTCCAGAGATTTTGATGCCAAATAAATTGACAATAGCAAAATTAAGTTTTTTTTTTTTGTTTTTTTTAAATTGCTCATTAAAAATGTATCATATTAAGAAATAATCACTTTATAAAGCAGTTGGTGGTCTGTGACGGTCTTGCAAACCCAGAGTTAACATGCCTCGCTTACCGCTCTTGAAAGTGAAAGCCAATGGGATGAACGAAGGCTATGGGTCATTCATGTTGTTCGCGAACACGTGACGATCAGCTGTTGTCAGTGTGCCAAAACGCACCCATGGTGAAAGTCCGTATTTTTAGACCATTTTCGGGGAAATAAAATTAGGAAAATTGCAGTTTTTAAGATATGGTCGCGTGCCCTGGTCGTTGATACTGTCAAGCAGACTTGGGTAAAGTTGTACTCGTGAGTAGGAGTACTGATTGTGGAATCAGTCCTCCATAGTACGAGTAGTATCGTAATCAGACTTGGGTAAATAATTGTATTCATGGATATGAGTACTGCTTCCGAGTATGACGAATTGCGAAAGTATCGTTTAGGGAACTTAATTTATTTTAAACACCGGAGGTTTTTATTACAAGCAGAGACAATTAAAATTTATAAAAAAAAAACCAACAACTTAATGAATATGAGAACACAAAGTAAACCCTCTTAGACATTAGCAAAATGTTAATAATTAAAGGGAAAAAATAACAGTACATCTGATAACAAAAAAAATCATACGTAAATGTTGGCTTTTAAGATGACCCTCATTTCAAGTTGCTCATTGTCTTTACTTAAATGTGACTCAATTACTCACTTGACAATATTTTTATTCATACTTGATCATATTTACCTACTCATGATTTCACATTACGCTAATACTAAAGGACATTTGTAATCGCCCATTGTGAGTACATTGTACTCGTACGCTTCGAGTACATCTGCATTCAATTACTTTTGTACTCGTACGTCTTGAATACATTTTATGTTAATTTACTCTTTGTACTTGGTACTATTTTACTTGTTACTCAAAATTCATTCGATGTACTCAATTACTGCACAACGCTGCAGTCAAGTTTTTGGTGTGTGTTTTTATTAATAATAATCGATCTTTGAATCATCATTTAACACAGATTATTGGAGCAGCGAAACAGCGCCTGCAGATTTATTGATCACGTATTTCGAGAATGTTAGGAAAATGTAAATGAAACAGACTACACAACTCTATTTATCCCTATTTTGGAATACCGTGCTCCTAATCCAGATTTATTCAATGTTCAATTTAACAATGATGTCCTAGTCGCTACTGATGATCGAATGAGTACTGGCTCGGTTGGGTACGCCCCTCCAATTTGTTTGCTGACTGTAGGGTACTGAATTAAAATAAAGTCCTTAAAATCTCCAGGAATACAGTAAGATGTATAACTCAAGTTCGTGTCAGTCCCAAATTACCCAGCTCATGTTTGGTTTTCGATTAATGTAGCCTATAGTTTTACGTAGAGTAGACTGGGGAGCATTGTGACATGTGGAATTGTATAATTGTGCCTAATTCATGAAGTGTCTCGCTTCCCAAGTTACCACCCCCTGTCCCAAACTATTCACATTTTATGGTATATGCATTTCGTTCCTAAGACCAAAGGTTTCGGATCACCTTAGTGGTTTTCAATTGCAGATACAGGGGTTTACAACCCGTTGTTCCCCCGCAGAGGGGCAAACCGGTGAAAGCGAGGGCCAACCGCCTACACGCTCTCGATCCTGTTCTCAATCTTAGCGAAGCGAAATCGTGTTCAGTTTTATATTTTTTTTACACCATTTTTTATGCATTTGTTGGGCAACCCTTTTGCACCGTTGTCCTCCTTTTTGGGAATAAGCCACTCGACGGTGCGTGGAAATGAGTACACACGAAGATTAGGCGGCTATTTATTTATTTTCGACCAAACTGTGGCTGAAATTTGATCGAGCCTACTTTCTGGTTGATCACCTCCTTCGCTAGCAGAATTTTTGGAACAGAGTGGTGTGCTCGGTGCCGAAATGTCCGTGTTATTGTGTTACGGAGAGGTGTTTACACCAAACTGGTTTGGCAAGCACCGGGGAAGCCGCCAACAGCTGGTGCGTCGTAGAGGGCGCTGCTCTGGTTCAAGATACCCTCGAAAGCAATGGAGATTATCTGAATTTTGAAGATCTCAGAATGAGATCAGCTGTATCTGACAACAATTCTAGGCCTGGTTTAGTGTGACGTGAGCTTGAAAGTGTTCTAGGTATCAACAGCGCTGAAGATAAACTAGAGATCAGCTGGGTCCAACACAAAATCTGAAGATCAGCTTGTATAAAGTAGACTCTGGAGATCAGCTGGGTCTAACATCGGTTCTGCTAACTGCAGATTCTTAAGATCACCTGTACTTAACCCACTAGACTAGAGATCAGGTGGTTTAAACACAAAACCTGAAAATCAGCTGAATCTTTTAAAAACTGGTCAAAGCGATTTAATTAAAACTATGGGAGTAAGCTGATTATCAAATTGATTCCAAGATACCTTTCAAAACATGCGAGATCGAATCTTTTCACTTTCGCCAGAAAATCCACAAAAGTGCATTCCATATCTGCTGAGAATCCCTTGAATTCCTTTTAGAATTCCTTGGGAAATGAATCTATCGATTTAAATATTGCTCTAGAATGATGATCTTCATTCCCTCCAGAATCTCTTGAGAACGGTAACGCAAATGACTCATCAATGCCGATTTCTAAGATGTCGCCAGGTGAACAACATCCTGTTGACCTAGGACTAGTTTGTTTCGCAATTTTCTGAATTCTTGGACGCCTCGCAGCTGCTTGGTGTCTCCTAGTACTTTGACGTTCGTAGGGTGACCCCATTCTGTTCCGCTTCGTCACAATTTGGCTTTCGCTTTTTTCGATTCTCAAGGTTCCTGGCACCGAGATTATACCACGTGTCAACGCCACTGGAAGCGAACTGGTCTCTACAATTTAGATGAAAAGCACTGTTGTGAAGAGAAATTCTAAACTTTGTTTCGAAAGTTTTTCGTCTTATGTAGATGAATAAAAAAATATACAATGTTAAGGAAATTAATAGGGAGATTGAGCCAACGCCTTTATACTCACCTTAACGTTAGAGGCGGTAAGTGAGGAGCACGCACTGGACTACCCTATGAACTTACTGAACGTCATGAGTGCGCCTCTTAACGATCTAACGTTAAGGTTAACGTTAAGACGTGACATGCTAAATCTCCTTATTATTTGCAAATATCTGTTATTTACATGTTCGATGTAATCACGGAATAGGTTTCAACCGAGTTGGAAAAGAATTTGCATCAATTGTATCCAAATCGGGTGAAATGTACATGTGCGCATGCGCTCTCGTGATAGCAGATTTCAGTCGCATCTGTTAGCAGCCAGATTTGAGCAAATATTTTCAGCTAGTTTTCAGCTAGATTTCAGCCAGATTTCAAAAACACTTTCAACTATGTAATTTTGTATTAACGTGAGCATTAGCTTGGCATCCATCTTGTTTTCGCCCTCGTTATTAGACAGGTTTCGCATGCCAACGTCTTTATACGTACCTTAACTTTAATGGCGGTAAGGGAAGAGCCCCGCATTGAACTACCCAATGAAATAACTGAACGTAATGTGTGCGCATGCGTGGTTCTTCCCTTCCCGTCATTAAACTTAAGGTATGTATAAAGTCGTTGGCATGCTCAAACTGTCTATTAATGAGCATTTTTGACGCTTTAATTGCGTTTGACTTTGGAAAAATACTACGAGCACTATAAACTGCAATGAATGACCTATTTAGTCAACATTATAAGTTAATATAATTTGGTGAAACAAGCCATTAATCGAAATTCTTTCCGAATATTCTTTTATAAATTTGTTTTCGTCATGCTTTTTAGTCATTTGGTGTTGAGAAGTAAAGATGTTTACTAAAAAAAAATGTAGCGTGACATTTCCATTGCATAACTACACTAGTTGATAAATAAAAAGTGGCTCGTCGTCCTGGTTTCGTTATCAGCGATAATTTTCAGTTTTATTTTTATTTCACTAATTTGAAAGCGATGATAGTATGCGCAAATATGGCATAAAATATGACCGAGGAAATGTAAATATTTTTGATAACGTTGCCTATTAGGAAAACAGCGTAAAAACCCTTGCTCGTATACGGGTTACGTATATAAACTTGCACATCATGTGTACTAACATTACGTTGGTTGGAGTTTTAACCCTTTTTCGACCTCAATTTTTCACATCGATTTTTTTTTGGCCCCGAATCGCATGTAACTTTTGGTGTTAATATGCCCGTTGTGAGCTTTTTGTTGGAATTGGGTTTAAAATGTGTAACGGTATAACTTCCACTGGGATCGGTGCGTACAACATATGCGATGAATAATTTCATAGAATATATACATTGGGAGCAAAACACTTTGACATTATTAAGCGGCTGCCCCAATTATATATGCAAAGGTCCATCATTTACTCGAGCAACTCAAATGTGCCCTAAATAACATATGATTACACTGTATTTTTGGAGCAATCGGCCAAATATTCCCATTTACTAAGCGCATATGCATTGTGAAACTCGGCCCACCTGACAGTTGGGATTATAGTTTTTTTGGATTTGTATTAATTTGGTAATTTATTATATAGAAGTGAAGAGGGGAACTTATTTAGAGGAACTATCTTGGCATTTGCATGGCACATGGTTGCCAGCTCCTGTAAGCCTTTCATCTCGAAAAAAATACACTTGGATAGATAGATACTTGGCGAGTTGACTAATAAGAAAATACAGAATAAAATGATACACATTTCAGACATCCAAGTTTGGATCAGACCCACATTTCCCTGCGCATGTCTGGTTTTCGATAAACGTAACCGACCTATAGTTTTATGCATACATGTTTGTTACTTACGTAAATAATAGTCAATACATATAGAAATCGCTATATTGACCTGTTTTAACAACAGCAGTTATAGATTTTCCTCCCGAGATGAAAGTTTGATGACTAATGAAAACGCAAAACTGGTGGCACAATAAAAATGGCTGTTTACTAGTGCTTTTGGAAGTACCCAGCCACAATATGACGGAAGAGTGTGAATCTCCAACTGGCTGAAATAGCACTCAAAATGGACAAAACCGACGACTGTCCCAATGTATTCTAATTCAAATGATCAAGGGTTCAGTAAGGAAAGTAGAAATATAGAGTTTGAGCCATCCAACGTTAACGAAACGATAACGGTAACGATAACGAGAAACAGCGCTGGCGGGCCGGAATGTCAAGGACTACCCTATGCGAGGCATGGCATTCCAATGACATTCCTGGCTTCCCGCGCTGTTTCTCGTTAAAGTTATCGTTTCGTTAACGTTGGATGGCTCAAACTCTCTAACGTTGCGACTCATTGTCATCAATCTGGTCAGTAAACTAGGCTCTAATGAGAATATATACAGCAAGCTTGTGTTTCTCAAGCTAACAGCACTTGTAATATAATAACGACAAGTAAACAAAACATTTTTATGTTAAC
The DNA here is from genome assembly GCA_033995625.1 of Ophyiulus pilosus. NCBI lineage: Eukaryota > Metazoa > Arthropoda > Diplopoda > Julida > Julidae > Ophyiulus > Ophyiulus pilosus. The sequence continues at coordinate 22,316 of JAUJYV010000702.1, read as the reverse complement.
ATACGTGTATGTGGAAACTGGCAACTTGCCATTGTTGAAATGTTATTTTTGGATACTTTAAGGTAGATAGAAAGAAGTTTTTACTCCTGTTAAACACAGGGCCCCAAATTAGGCCAATTAGCGCTAGTGTGCCACTCTGCAGTTAGCAGCGGTTCTCTATCGGATAATAGATGTTACAGAGATGTCTACACCTTGGGTAGAGCATCCATGTCGAATATTTCTTCATTTGACTAGTTTGGCTTGCACATCTGACGATTTTTTTGTTGCATGAAAGCCCAGCAGTTGTGCCAGAGGTTTCTTTCTCCATGTGTCTGGGGCAGCTATGGTCGAGGGAGGAACTGTCTTTAACCTCATTTTCCACCTGGGCCTAGAAAGTTGATATTAGTATGGTAGTATTGGTACAGAGTATTTTAACACTCTACATTCTACCCATATCGATAAAAGTATCCGAAGGTTTCGGAAAGGGCGACGAAGTGCAGTGATATATGCTGTGCGGTGTGTAGTGAAATACACTTTGTTAGGAATGTGTAAACTCCCACATAAAACACAAGTATCTGGTTATTACAATAAGTCCTTCAGATCAACTCAAGCCATCCCCACACAGGTCGCATTTTTCTTCACCGGATCTGAATCTGGACACCCTTTGCAATTGGAGCGCCGTAGCTGTAATTGCACGTCTCTGCAGGTGGCGCCATTGTCCTTCCGGAATTAACCTGCGATAGATTGGGCTAGTCTGCCTAGTCCCCAAACATCTCGGAATATGCAATTGGCACTTATCGTACACCCATTAAGCACGTTTCTGATGTCATATATTGTTAAATAAACCTTTAATGGGCTGTTAATTGTTTCCTGAGTTGTTCTCGAAACTGTGTGATAATGGCAGATTGTCGTCCACGGTTTAATGCGCGTTTAATGTGAAAATTGCACTTTAATCGGCGGTTAAATTGCTGCTTAACGACGTTTCATGGAATCTGTGCATTCGGAGGCTGGAACGAGTACATTGGATGGAGTGACGTAAGGGACCATTTCGCCCACGCCCTCTGCTCAGAATGGCGCAATCGTTAATTTTCCAATTATAGGTTTAATTAATGGCACGACTGATGAGTTTTAAGCGTGCTGCGGTTTGTCAAAAATAGCACTGTAGCTGTAATGGGCGTTTCGACCTTTCACTTTTGTGACGTCACGCAAGTGCAATACTATTTTTGGTCATTTGTCAAGGGCAGTTTTATGTTGGACACTTGTCAAGGATTCTGCTTTATCCAGAATCGGAACTATTTTTATTTATCAGGAATTCGTACTATAGTTGAACCTGTCTAAATGCATCCTGTGTAAATGAATAACCTATCTAAAAGCAAAAGGGGGTCGTACCCAATTGCAGTAGAATGCTCCTACGTCAGTAGCGACTTGGACATCATTGTTAGATTGAATTTCTACCAAATCTGGACATTCTCCAGAAAGGCTATTCCATCGTCTAATCGCAAGCTAAAAAGAAGGACTAATAGAAAATATCAGTCTTGGTTCGAAGCTCGGTCAAAGGATTTGAGTGGTCGATATAGTGGTCGTTAGGCGTTAATACGTGGGAAACAACATGTGAATTACAAGAACGATTAAAACGTTTGAATAACCATGGTCATAGATACAACTTTTCGCGCCTGAACCTCAACGTGTTCCAATTTAGAGAGTGGAGCATTTCTGTCACACTCGCGGAATGTTGGGAATTGCCCTTAAAAAGTCTGGTTGCCCTATGCTGGACCATCTCTATATCCTGAATATGAACCATCCCGTGAGGATTCCAAATAGGAGCGCAATATTCCAACATAGGGTGAACCAAAGCTGTGTAGCCAGTTTCCTTTACCTATCCACACATTCTCAAAATACGCGTTAATTGGTTTGCTGCACCAACAATTTTTGTGAAATGGTGATTCCAAGAGATGTTTTTGGTAATGTGAACTCCCAGATACTTGACAGCATCAACGACAGCGATTTGAACACCACCCAAATAGAATCAACCCTCCTCTTTCTGGATATGACATCATTTTTACTCTCTGATTAACAGCTGCGTGGATATTCCCATCCATTTCTGTCCCAAAGATACACCATCATGTGGGCTAACTTTGGGAAACTTTGCAGTTACCACTTGGAAGTTGAAACTGCACTTTATTGCAAAATATTTTCAGTTTTAGATTCTACAATTATCTACACTTTACTGCAGTTAATTTGAATAAAGTGCAGCAGATTTTCTGCTGGGGATCAACCGTTTCACTTTTCGGATCTCAACCTGTTTCTATTAGAAATTGTTCGATCCAAACCATTTTTTGTTCCTATACTCATTTTTTTGTGGGAAGCAACCGGCGCATCTTCTGAATCGTGCTACAAAACTGGTTCTGGATTGGTTTGGCCTTCCTTTTCCTTTCCTGCTCGCCTGGACGGCTGTTTTGAATGTTTTTGAAATGTCATCAACCTTGAAATTGTTGCTCAACCGAGGTAGTGTACGACTCCCTGGGTAGATAGGCTTCATATAACCTCAGTCAGATGGTTTTTTGGTGCCAAGGGTTGGCAATTAAGAATGACTTGTTCCAGGAATTGATACTTTTCTATTGTCTTGCAAAGATTCTTTTTTCTTCTATTAATTGCCATACGCTTTAAAAAGTTATGCGGTGCCTTATGCAAAATGGCCGACCTGTATCTGTAGAATAATACTTAAGGTACAGGTTTCATACTGTGTACGTCTACTCTGGTGTGTTATTGTAGTTGTGTGGTTTCATATTGTCTAAGGACTGCTTTTCCAATAACAAATCTCTGTAAGTAAAGGTGTTGCGGCGCTTCTATTTTCGTCCTCCTTAGAGTGGACATACAGGGAAATTGCATTTCCCTTATGTCAACACCTGGAACGGAAATTGGAATTCCATGTTTAGGGCCTTCCGGTTGTTTGTTCGTTTTCCCAATGGCTTCGGCGTAAAAGAGACTTTAAGTCACTGCTCGCTTGGATTTCAAAAATAACTTGACGTGTTGTGCTTAATTTTTGTTGTATTTTTTTGTAATTTTTGATGTAAACATGAAAGTCGTGCTTTATACTGGAATTATAAATGTTACGAAATTTTCTGAACCAAGGAGCTGTAGAACGAAACATGTTTTTTTTTAAGTTTCGAACAATACTCAAAATGTCCAATGTTGCTTGTTCATTGACTACCGTATCGCCATCCTGCGACTGCAAAGGGCACAATCTGAAGCCAGATATAAGCTCACCTTTAGCTGCTTCCCTTGCCTGCATTGAATTCTCAATCTGGCAGCTATCCATTGTTTCGTTCGCCAAGGCGCTGTGCCAGAATCGATAGCTGGATCGGCTACAGGAGCCGATTTCAAGGTCCGGCCCTGAGGCAGATCCATTCATGCAGACCTCAGCCAGGATCGAATGCCATGAATGGAGTGGGGCGCGTGCCAACGCCCTTGCCCCTAATGCGTGCCCTTCAGAATCCGTTTTCAAGGTGGCAACATTGGACCAATTTTCACACATTAACGGCCCCTCGGGAATTTCCGTTTGTTCCACAGCGCCGGAAACGCCCAGAAACCCACCAAGAGGATTTGGGGAATTTCCGAGCTAAAGTCCCCAGAGTGGCGACACTGGTGCGTGTAAATTGAAAACTTTACTAAAGCGGAATTCCATAGCATTGGAGTCCATCGGGACATGGAATCCGCGATATCAGAAACGATATATTTCAAAAAAGAATTGAATCTTTATTTTGGGCCAGTTTTTTTGGTGTTTTTTGAATACTGCTCAGGGAGATTCCCAGCAATTTCTGTCCAAAAGTAACCACATCATAAGGGTTCGCATCGAGTAGCAAGGATTACTCGATATTCCTACTCATGAGTGCAATTTGACCAATTCAGCCCCAAATTATATGGACACAACAGAAGGCACCAGAAGACGAAACTGATCACACATAGGTGTTAGATTTGTGAAGGTGCGGAATTGAGATCGATTATGTAACCCAACGAGAAGTTGGGTAATGGCTATATGCCCAAATTGCCTTCACCTCCCAATCCATTAAATGTAACGCTGCAATGGTGTAGGAATTTCACAGCTTGGTGAAATTGGGCAAATGGCCCAGACACTCCCAAAGCACTGTGTTGCGAGGACACATCATCTGCACGTTGCCAAATTGAGTTTCTTGGAGGAAGGCCTTCGTGTGAAATTGCAACGTTTTTGAGAAATATGCAGGGAATTTAAACGGGGAGTCTTTAATGCCTAGTACAGACAAGAACAAACACGAAATAGAAACAGAGTTTCTTGAACATGTTTCGATAAACAGAAAAAATGTATATAAACAAACATAAAAAAAGCTTTTCTGAAATTCTGTAGAAAAATATTCAGACTTGTTTGACAAATATTGTGGTAATTGGTCGTGTGGGAGGGGTCTTTGAAATATAAGGCATGATATTTGGAATTCTTGAAATATGCTTGAATTTGCTCACAACAAATTTACTGGACACACTGATTTATCAAATGGAAATCACCATAACCTTTCGTTAAATACAGAGATTGCACTTATTTATTAAAGAATTAATGTAATTTATGTTTTCATGTATAGTGTACAATTGTAGTGAAGATGGTTCAGAATTCTTTATTTTGACATGTACATTGTTCCTGTAACTCCTATAATGTATACAAAGAAAATGTAATGGCTGGCTTTGGATTTGGTTTATTCCTTTTATTTGATAAATTTAAATGTGCGTGATGTTCATCCAATAATAAAATGTGGGATAAACCAAGAACTGAATGGTACAAATTTGAAACTGTGAAATTTGAAAAGCCATGCAGGTTTTTATCAGCTATTATAAACCGATTATCAATATGTCGGCAAATGCTTTTCACGCATCAAGTATACTTTAGCATTGGGTATCGAATTCCAATTTTTGATAACAATTTGCCGCCACTTATTAAACTAAAGTATCGATTTTGAAATAATTCCAAGTTTTCGATTGCTTATTCATGACATGGGTAATTGGTTTTTACAAGGTACTTGAAGGTAGCCTTGCCAAACAAAATTGAATTCGATATGCTATGTCGACTGGAATACTTCTTCATTCTAAGAAATAATAAAAATCGATGAACTGCAAATAACTTATACTGAATACAATTTATATACAGGATGTATATGGACTTCTCGAATACAGTAAAATGTGGATACTTAATTTGGGTCAATTTTTGATGTTTTTGGAATCCTGAAAAAGTGTTCCATAAATACGCCCCGAAACCAACCAGGTCAAATAGAACAACCCTCCTCTTTCCGAATATATGGGCATCATTTGTACTCTCTGATTTTACGGTTGAATGGAAAGTAATTGCAAAGTTGCTGTTCATTTATTGGGTTTCTGTTTATCAAGTCATACACAATCACTAAAACTCACCTTGGGCTACTATTTGTACATTATTAGCTCTTTTTTTTTCTTTGCATAAACTGTAACCAGACATAACACTGACTTTTCTTTTTTGGATATGTCAAAGGAACAAATCTTTGACATCCACGTCACTGCAATGCAGGATCTAACTTAAAAAGGTAGATGTTAGTCATGTTACGTGTGCCAGGATTTCACAACCAATGTTACTGATCCATGAATGAAACTGTTTACTAATCTCTGAAATAGAATTATTGTCTGCATAGCTGTTTTGCTACAGATGGCAGGCACATTGAACATATGTCATGGATTTAACTGTCTTTGTGAAATGTTATATGGTGATGCGCATGTAGAGTTTTTTTACGTCAATAGTTATGTTGCGTATTGTTGCGAAACATCAACTCTCTGCCACACAACAATGTGCATATTGTTGCGAAACATCAGCTGTTTACTTTGTATACAAGTATGACGTAGATTAACTCTATTCAGTTTTTTAAAAGCTTTGGTAATTCTGCCGAGCTGTTTCTGCACAATGCATGTTACTAAAAACGTCAACTATAAGTTTGTGATTGATAATTAAATATCGCAAATACACACATTATACTAATTTTACGACGCTCTACGGTTTTCAAAGTTGACTTTTCGGCCTAATCTTTAGTGGCCTCACTTTTCGAGAGGCCAAGACATAAACCTTCAATTTGCCAAGTACAAGGGAGAGTTTGTCAAGTTGCTCGTTTGTGTAGAATAAATATACACACATATGATTAGGACATATCAACTATTTATATTAAAACATGTGATAGTGACTATCCCGTGTTTTCTAATGTTGGCCTATTTTTTCAAGAATCACAATTTTTTGGAGAACTTTTAAAAATTAGTAAATTTCTGTTATTGTTGCTGCCGATAATGAATGAATTCATTTATGGCATTTTTCTTAATAAAGTCAAAATGCCATGGGGAAGAAAAGTTATTTTTTGGCGAAACTATAGCCTATACCTGACCAAAATACCTCATATCACATGCAAATACTATGTATTAATTTTGGTTGAATAAAAAACGTATGATATTCAATTCAGTTCAGTGCCCTACAGTTAGTAAATAAATGCCATATGGTAGGGAGGAAGCGTACCCAATTTCAGAAGAATGCTCCTACGTCAGTAACGACTTAGACATCATTGTTAGATTGAATTTCTACTAAATCAGGAGAAACTCCAGGAAGGCTATTCCATCGTCTAATCGCATGCAAACTAAAAGGACCAGTAGTAAGCATCCGTCTTTGCACAAAGCTTGGTCAAAGGATTTGAGTGATTGTCTACTCCTATAGTGGTCGTTAGGCGTTATAATGGAAGCATGGCGGATTCATGGCATAATCAATACTAAAAGAAGTTCGTTTTTTTCCCTTTTCAGGCATACGAAAAGCGGTTCCCCACGTGCAAGATGATTCCGGTGTTCCTCGGAAGTGACACCACGGAGGAGTTCAAGAGCGACGACGGCGCTATCCACAACGTCACCCGGAAGTGCAGGCTCAACGTTGACTGTCCATATATCCTGAAAAAGGTATTTGAATTTAGAGTTCATAACTGGCTTTTTTTCTTCAAACTGGTCAAAAATCTGTTCAGATTCTCGGGGAGAAATAGGGAAGTAGGGAACCCGGGTAGCTGAAAATTCCAGTAATTTGGATTCCCTGTTCACGAGTTATTGGCAAGTCTTTGGGGATTCTTGGTAAAGATCCTCCGAGACTGACTCTTGGAAAATATTCTGGATTGCGAAGATTCTCGAGGGAATCTTTGCAATCAATACCATCGAGGTACCTTTGGGGGATGCTTTTGGGCTTCTTGGAGATTCTTGGAGATTTCTGGCAAGATGTGTTTGGATATTCTTGGATATTTTGCAGCGAACCCAGCATCCTTGAAAATCGGGAAAGCTAGGAAGAGTTAGGGATTATGTTTGAAATTCGTGTTGCGCACCAGTTTATGCTCGAATTTTCTGACCGGGTCGAAAAAAGGGAAGAGCCTGTAAATCCTTGAAATATGCTTGAATTTTACCAGCCAATTTACTGGAAACTCAGCAAGCCATGCGGGTTCTAACCAGGAATCCATTGGCAGAGTCTCTCACAAATTCCAATTTTAGAATGATCTTGGTGTCACTGACAATTTAAGGAGAATAATCCGGAATTTGTAAAAAATTCGTTTAGATGGATTATTGTAAAAACGCCAGAATTAAGCTTTAAATCTATTTGTAGGAAGCCATGGAAAACTGTAAAAAAAACTCCTTTGGTTCATCGATAATGGCAAACCAGGTTTAAAGGAAAGTGGGTCATTCGGGTAACCTGGGTCTCAAGACTCGTGACCCCAGTCTACTATCCAGCATCGATTAGTCGATGGAATACTTGGGTTGCTGGGAAATTAGTTTGCATGAGATCACCTGGGAGATGACTTCAGTTTCCAACTGCAACAAGATTTATCTGGATTCTCCTGAGGAATTCCTAAACTAAAAAGCACTTTGTCATCCTGATCAAGGACAAAGATTTCCTAAAAAACTTAACACCTTATTACGCCTGATTTGGACAGGTGTTTTGAAGGAATCGTCGATATTTTCTGGATGATGTAATGCTAAAGGATTTCAATTCTCTAAAGGATTTGTTGGAACTATCCAAAGAATTAAATCCGATTTTTTGAAGACTATTGCGATTTTCCACAAGGAGGATTGACAAGTTTTCCCAAAATAAATTCCACCAAAGGGAGATACTTCGGAAAAGGATGGATCCAACCCATAAGAAGAGATTCTCCGAAGGAAGGGGAGAACTGATTCGTAAGGATAGATTCCCTGAGAGGACACTGTAGGGCAGAGGAGGATTTTGAGATCCTTCAAAAGGGGAAGAGGATCCTGCCCGATAGGAGAGATCCTCAGTGGTGTATCCGACCGATAAGGGAGATCCACCGAAAGGAATGAGGAGGATCCGACTCTAGGGTAAGATGCTTCGAAAGGGAAGAGGAAGATTCGATCAATAGGTTGGGATGTTCCGAAAGCCGATCAGAAGAATCCTGCCCCAAGTAAAGATCCTACTAAAGGGAGCGAAGTGAATCCTGTATTGAGATGCTTGAAAGATCAGAAGGAAGAGATTCTTGCATTGAGAGCAGATTCTTCTAAAGGGATCGAAGAGAATCCTGCTTTGAGGGGCCGATCCTCCTAAAGGGAAGGAAGAGAATCCCGCCTCGATAGATTCCCCTAAAGGGAGTGAACAGAATTCTACCTTGAGGAACTGATCCTCCTAAAGAAAGTGAAGAGAATCCTACCTTGAGGGGAGGATTCAACCCCGTAGAGTGGGATTCTCCTAAAAGAGAGAAGAATACACGACCCGTAGACTAGGATGCTCCAAAAGTGGAGGAGGAAGATCCGACCCGTAAGGGGAGATGCTCCGAAAGGAAAGAAAATCTTGCATGGAGGAAAATATCCAAAAGGAAGGAAAAAGACTTGGTCGAAGGAAAAGATCCTCCGAAAGGTAGAAGAGGATCCGACTTGTAAGGGGAGATCATCCAAAGAGGAGATGAGGATCTTACCCAGAGGTTAAGATGCTTCGGAAGCGGAATAGGATCCGACCCGTAGGGATTCGCCGAGTTCAAACAATTAATATTCTGTGGAGATCCACAGAAAAGGTAAAAAAAAAAGGTTGGAATCGTTGGCGACGTAGTACGTATTGGAAAACAGGAAAAATCATATCGCATCGTCAAACATTGCACGGCAACCGAGTCTCCCATGCGAGCTATCGGATCGGCCAGGTTCGTTCCATCGATCCGCGGAAAATTGGCTCTCCGCGGATTTCGGGGTGCTTTGGGGGGGCCGCCGCCCCACTTACGACATCCGGAGGAAATTTCCATCGGTGGCACCGGTAATTGGGTTCTCGGGAACACCATCCGCGAGCCCACCATCATCGATTTCCAACTGGGACGTAAAAAAAAAAGAAGTTCGGATCCAGGCAATTACGAAGAGCATTATAATACGCGATCCGATGCCGGATCGAAGACTCCCATCCAGTTTTAATTGCGACGACGATGCTGATGAGTCGTCACGTCAGTCCCACATGGCGCGTTCCGGGCGTTTATCGCCAATCTCCGACATGCGACGGATACGGGGACCCTGCACTTTTCCAGATGTCGATACCGGCAGAATTTCTTTCTAATGTACTACTGGTTTTTTTAAAAAAAAATGTTTTAACGCTGAAATTTAATTTACCTCATTTAAAATTAATAGAGAGTTTGAGCCAGCCAACGTTAACGGCACGATAACGAGAAACAATGCTGGTGGCCCGGAATGACATTGGAATGTAATGCTTCGCATAGGGTAGTCCTTGATATTCCGGGTCGCCAGCGCTGTTTCACGTTATCGTTTCGTTAACGTTGGCTGGCTCAAACTCTCTATTGTCATGATAGTTCCTTTAAAAATCGGTTGCGACCGTGCTCCTTCTTCTCTTCTCAGCTATAGAGAGTTTGAGCCATCCAACGTTAACGAAACGATAACGATAACGAAAACGTTGGATGGCTCAAACTCTCTAATAATAGATTTCCAGAAAATACAACCACATCCAAACATTAAAGTAAAGATCACTTTAAGCAAGTGCTCCAGGAATCATGGAAATAATGCACTTGTATCACTGTAAAGTTGGTGGAATATGTATGTCGACTGGAAATTGCAATTAAGGCCGTAAGACTACGTGCCAAGTTTTAATTTGGAATATATTTTAGTGTTTCGTACCATCCGTTTGCAAGTTCACAATGTGTGCCAATGCTTTTTTGTCAATGATTTTTTTTAAAAAATTTGTTAGTTTGTCATTAATTGGCCAATTATTTTGCAACAAACAATTTGTTGGTTGTACATTTTTATTGGGTGTGGCATTACTTAATTTGCCCCACTCTATCTTGATATCACCTGGAAGACATATCACATACCCAAATTCAGTGGTATAAGTTACTACGCTATCATATTCAACCGAAACTTCAATAAATTGAATGTTGGTGTCGGTGAAATGTCACTGTTTAGAACCGCTAAACGAGAGTAGCAAGTACACTCGATGGTAAAAAATACTGAACTACATATGAGTGACTTTTTGTAGGGTTTTGAGCTTCGCCCAGAGATGGCGTTGCATCGGTATGCTAGTCTTTCAGCGCCTCTCATCGTAGCGCCATCTCTGGGCAAATGTAGAATTTAGGCTGAGAATTTGCTTTTCAAAGCGTTTTTAGCAATGTTTCAAATACCACAATTTACTCTGCATGTAATACTTGCTCTTGCATGGAATTCGGAACAATACTCAATAAGGTTTTCGCAGGATTTTCCCTTGGAAAATTCCACAGGCATCTGAAGGGCCCTAGACTAAATTTTCGGTTTCTCGAAACTAAAACTACCAATTTCCTCGTTTTTATTCTAGGAATCAACCCTTAAATCCTCTTCACCACCAGTTTCCTTCTAATATCTAAGTTCAAGAGCGTTTTCTAGGTACTAGCTGCAGTGGGCCAGGCTGCGTCTGCCAAGTGGTTGCTGTGCCAAAAGATTTTCAAGGGCAGGGGCGCAGTTAGCTGGCTGCTGCAGCAGTTTCCCCCAGAGCCCCCCACCGGGAACAGAACCATGTGGTGGAAATTGCCGGGAATGCCGCCACAATCAATATCTCTTTAAGATTGCCAAGCGCGAAAGTCGTAGCGCAGTCTACGGATCGATTCTCATGCGAGTCTATGCTCACCTTGCTGTTTTTTACTCATTTTGCAGATCGTGGGTGTCGATTTTGTCTACTTCATCCAGAAAAACTCTCTTGATCGCCGGGAACGCACACTGAAGATCGAGGCGTACAACGAGTCCTTCGCTTCCAGGATTGTCATCAACGAGAACTGCACGTATTCGGTGAGGACGCGAGAATCTCCTGGAATGACCGTTAAAGGAATTCGTCTATAATCCCTTCTTAAAATTTCCGAATTTTCCCAATAAAGAACTCCCAACTTATATAGGAGGGTCCATCTTCCTTTTGAGGAACTTTTACCCGTATTCCGTATTGTGGAATTTTCCATGTACTTGAAATTGTCTGAACTTGCAACACATACATTCATTTCTTGATAAAAAAAACCACTTGGTTGCATCAATTACATCCATTACACTTAATTTTCTTTAACCAGCATTTTTTTTTTCGTATCTTGAAAATTTTTAAGTTTCAAATTCTATGAATTTCTTTTTGAAACCCGACTCATGTTCCTGTTAGATGTTTTGTTCTTGAAAAAGCTAGTACATTTTTTTCTGAAAATTCCTTTTAGAAAAGTTTTTTTCGCACCCAAACCTTTTTTTGTAAGATTTGCCTTATGCTACATTTATCTGAATTTAGGCGTTATTGATAAAACCGATTGTGATAGGAGAAGAAATTTGGGAATTAAGAATCCCCAAATGTCATGAGCGGTTTATAAAGTTGCTTGAAAAAAAATTGCTTTTTAAAAACCAATACAGACACACAGGACTCCCATACTTTTGAGATAACATGCTTTACTTTTGGAACATTATGAAAGGCTCAATATGCACATATTTAAAAAAAAGGTTTTGAGAGAGCAAGCAAGCGCTTAGAAAAAATCTTTCTGAGAATTCCCAAAACACGCTCAGTTCGTATAATTTTTCTTCTTCTGCCGATTTCAGGTACATCCCGAGAACTCTGAATGGACATGCTTTGAGCAAGTAGCTTCTTTGGACGTGAAATCTTTTTTTGGTTTTGAAAGCACCGTGGAGAAAATAGCAATGAAACAATATTCCCAAAATATACGAAAGGTAATCAATCAGGACAGATGTAAACGAGCTTTGGAATTTCCAGAAATATTCATCCTTACGATGAGTGGCCTTTCTTTTTTTCCTACCGCTGATACCAGGGCAAAGAAATAATCGAGTATTACATCAACGAACTACTCGCCGAAGGAATCACATACATTGCGCCCTTTCAAGATGGCGTCGCACCACCGGCCATCACTATCAGTCCGGCAGAAAGCAAGGAGCGGTCCAAGAGCATTCCACGAGAGGGAGCACAAGATTTAGAGCTCGGTGCAACCGCGCTGTCTATGGGTCATGAAGGTGGGTTTGTTTCCGTAGTTTAATTGGAACGGTCCAACATTTTTGCAAGTTTACAAAATTCGGCATTAAAATGTCTGTAGAACCCAAGAAAATTGGGGGGAAAAATGTTCCAGAAATGCCAGAATGAAATCCTAAAATATTAAGCAACGTTTCAAACTGACAAACTTCTTGAAATTAATGGCAGTATTTTGTCCTAGCTTTGTATGTCTCACTTATAATTTGCATATTTTAATTATTCTCGTACATTATTATCATCCAGAAAATGGTTTTAAGCTTGATGCTGACTACATCGAGCGATGTCTGGGCACATTGAATCCGCTTCAGGAATCGTGCTTGGTCCAATTACGGAAGTGGGTTGCAGATGCACACAAGGGCAAGGTACGTCCGGGTCATTTAAGCTCCGTGAGGAAGATGTAACTTGCTATACTGGCAGCATAGCACGGCTTTTGATTATTGTAGCAATAAAAACAGTAACTTTGTTAAACAGTTTAAATTAAGTACATACATACGAGGAATCTAACATAAGGTCCATTAACCGAGCTAGTTGGGGTCACCTGTGAAAAAAAAAGCAGATGAAAGGATTTGAATGGCAAGCGGTTTACAGACTATCAAATGTTACAAATCCTAATCGGTGCTTTGTTTTTCTGACACTAGATTCCCAGCGATTACACCTTGCTCAGGTTTCTCCGAGCGCGAGACTTCAATGTGGAGAAGGCCAGAGAGATGCTTTGTCAGTCGTTGTTATGGCGCAAAAAGTACCAGGTGGACCGCATTCTCAGCTCTTACACTCTGCCATCTGTTGCCAAGGAATATTTTCCGGGCGGCTGGCATCACTTTGACAAAGGTGAGCTTCTCGACTATGGCAGCCGAGCCCAAATCTCCTCCTCGCTCTGTTGTCTGGGATTAGTGGGCAGCTGCAGCTGATTTATCTTCAGCACATGCCTCAGTTACTACGATGATTAGGAGTTGTGTTTTGGGCCATGCGGATAAAATTAGGCAAAAGTTTATAAGATCACGATTAAATATAAACCTCTGCTGATTGTGAAGCGAAAGGGAATTTGCCTGATATTGTGTCGACTTTGCAGCATGTGCGACACCAGCATCACAAATGGATACTCTGGTTTTTGAAACAATTTAATGATAGAAGCAAAATTCACCATTTCGTAGAACAAATGTTAGCCGAAGTTTTTGTAAAAACTCGCATCGTTTTTCCAAATAAATGCAGTGGAACCTCGGATAACTTAAAGTTTTGTACGAAAAATTACAATATTTCTCATTTTGTGTGTTATTTTATCAGTTTCCGACAAACGAGGAAAAAGTCACACTACCTAATTGCCTAAAATGTTAATTGTAATTAGAACTTATTCGTTGGTGGTTATTTTCTGGTTTATTTTCAGATGGGCGACCTTTGTACATATTGCGCGTGGGGCAGATGGACGTCAAAGGGCACATTCGGTCGATCGGAGAAGAAGGAGTCTTGAAACTTGTAAGTTGTTCTTATTTAAATAAGTGCACACAAAATACATGCATTTGTGCAATACGACACCTTATTTTTGCTCAAAATACAGTACGTTTTGATTGGAATTTCAAAATTGAATGTTGTTAAATTTGTAAATCATGCGGTGCAATTTTGCTGTTATAATTGAAGTTAATCAACTTTTGATATCCTGAACGCATCTTCATTTCTACAATTACATTTTAAGGAAAATGACCTTCCATATGTCGTACCTTAATTATACCGCCTTCATCACAATACCAATTTGATTTGCAGACGCTTCACCTCTGTGAAGAGGGCCTGATGAAGGCCGAGGAAGCGACGCTACGCAGGGGTAAACCAATTAGTACGTGGACATGCCTAGTTGACCTGGATGGACTGAACATGCGCCACCTGTGGCGGCCGGGCATTAAGGCCCTTCTGAGGATCATTGAGATTGTGGAGTCCAACTACCCGGAAACCATGGGACGCGTTCTGATCGTCCGCGCCCCACGGGTCTTTCCCATTTTGTGGACCATCGTAAGCACGTTTATCGGTAAGCGAGTTTCCCTTAGCTAACTGCCTGACAGGAAAATTCTTTTGTTAAACTTTCTCTACCTGCCTTGCAGACGAGCGAACGCGGCAGAAGTTCCTGCTCTATGGAAACAACGACTATCTCGGGCCAGGCGGTCTTGTGGATTACATTGACGAAAAGTTCATTCCGGATTTCCTCGGAGGACCCAGTCAGGTATGTAGGGCTAAATGTTACTATGCGATAAGCTGTTTGACTAAAATGTTCTTGTAATTTTAATTGCAAGAATTTCAAAATCGAGGACAAAAGATGTAATAATTACGGTTTAATTTCCCACAAAAAAAAATAATGTTGTCTGCGATGTCATTTTTTGTTAATCTGTCACGCACTACATAAAAATTCATAAATTCAACAGAAAATCCATCATTTTTGGTATAAGTTTTTGATAAATCGCCTCCTGCTAAGTGTTATATTTATGTTCAGGTTGCCTTCCCGGAGGGTGGTTTGATCCCCAAGTCGCTGTACATGTCAGACGAGGAATATGTTCGTGAGCGTTCCGAAGACAATCCGCTGTGCGAGGAAAGCATCTACAACTGCATCAGTCTAGGCAAAGGTCAGGTGCACGAGGTGATCATCGAGAACCAGGACCGTGGCTCTGTCATTTGCTGGGATTTCGACATCATGAAGCAGGACGTGGCCTTTGCCGTCATCCACACTAAGAAGAAGGTGAACCTCGAGAAGGCGACTACACCCACTACGCCGCTCAGCAGCATTAACCCACTGCTGGCTGACTTGGCACATCTATCCTGCATTGACAAATCCTGGTCGGAAGGAACCGACTACACCATGGTCGAGAATGTGCTCATTTGTCACGATGGAGAAAGCATACAAGTAAGTTTGAATGTTCTGCATTTTTCACATCTGTTTACATCACATAACTTTTCCAAATCATTGAAACTTGTGAAATTTTTGTAGTAAGCCTGAAACTTACTTAGCCTCTGAATCTTGATGAATCAAGAATGACAATCATCCCGATTGCCCCCAATTTTTCCATCTTGACGGATCTTAAAATAAGCGTGTTCCCAAATTTTAAAACTTGCCATGGGCATTGCATGCCATCATCTAAATAAACAGCACGTGACGGGAATACTTGCACATAACCATGGTGTCCAACAGCCTTGAAAGTCAGAAAATGTGCTTGAAATTCATGTTATGCTTGAAAATTCTGTTAAGCACCCTCCCTCTTCCCTGTCTACAATCCACATGCCAGCAGACGATCCTCCCCTCCTCCTCTTGAGGACGCCCTTTTTGAATGGCCCCTTATTGGTAAAAACCTTTATAAAAAATCTAAAAATAGACTTATTTCAAATTCTCTAGAATAATTTTTGGACTCATTGGAAGACTATTGTGCTAATTTGTCTCGAGAGCGATCCTTGAACATTTTAGGGATGAGCTTTGAAAATCCTTGAAATATGCTTGAATATTTTCCTGCACATTTACTGGACACCGTGATAACTTAGCGAATTTCTAAAGCATGGTGCTCGGAAATAAATGTTTATTTGAAGTGTGTTAAATCGTGTTTCCTCCGTCTTCACGCAGGGGTCCCACGTTACGTCACATGAAGGCTCTTACATACTTCAGTGGCGCTTCCACGACCCTCCGCACCATAGCCACCACACGTTCGACATTATCGAGAGCATCACAACACATAAAGCCAAGATTATGTACTATTATGAGACACTTAAATCGCACGATTTCAGGTTGGTCCAAGCAACCATTTTTGCATTTTAAAAATATTGGAAATTGGCAGAATTGTTTTATATTTCTATTTTTTTTTCCCATTGCAGAGGATCAATGTCCAGCCTGCAGTCTTGTCAGAGCGGCTTCTCCGCGTTGAGCATCGGCACGACGGCCAGTGGCCATTCGATGGTCAGCTCGTGCCCGTCAAGGTGAGCACCGGCGCCCCCGGGTGGCGCAATTATAACACAAGCTGGGCAATAGTAATTCCAAACTACACCGTTGACCACTCGGTTATAATCGTCAGTAGCAATGTCTGTTAGACAGATGATAATCACGTATTTTTAGTGCACCAGGATCACCAATGTTGTTGTACCAACACCAGTCGCTACCGTAGTTAGCCTTGGCAAGGGGTGTCATCCCCTCCTCTTTCCCCACCCTCCTCTTCTTCCCTCTCCACTACCTCGCGAATCTCTACCTGACCCATGACGTAAAATAGCCAGTTTAGAATTTGGCGAGATCTGCTCAATGAGAAATGGCCATAGTTTACCCCAGTTTGGAACTGTAAATTTTCCAAAATGCGCCGTGAATTTGTGGCCACTTCAAAGCTGAACTTTCGAAGTCCCAAACACTCGAATATGGGATTTCAAAAGCTTCACACACAAGTTTTTTGTGTTTTTTACTTGCTCCTTTCTTCCCATTCTCTGAACTTGACAGTTTCATAATTCCAATGAATGGGTTCAATTCCACAAATTTGATATCACAAGTTCTCGGTTCATTTCAGGTTTTTCTCCTTCGCCATGCTTAGAATTTCGAGCATTTGTGTAGAATTTTTCCGAAACAGATTAATTATTTTTGCGCTTTTTTCTATGAATTCCTGCTGTTCAGGTTCTTAAGATTTGGTAACCATAAAGGAAAGTGGACGTATCAGGATACTTGAAATGAGCTTTGATGACCAGAGGCAAACGCATAGACGGAATACTTTTTAGGGCACTAATTGAAGAGCGGTGTTGAGAATCACATTGGCTATACAGAAAGTTTAACAGTAGTAAGTCATGTGCGATAAACAGAGACAGCAAATTATAGGAGCCTGGTACTAGGACAGTAATCTAGGAAAGGAAGTGGTGAAAGCAATATTTCAGTCATGTTTTACTGATGGTAGTAATATCAAGAACGGAGCATTTATCCTTGTTACAAATGCAAATTCCACTTCTAATTTATGATAATCCTATTTATTAATTTACATTTATGTGTATGTGTAAGTTAACAGGGTCTCCAATAGTCTTTAAAATCGGGACAGTCGGAAAATATATTTGAATTTTAGCACCTTTGAGTATTCTGGAATTTTACTTCTAATTTGTGATCAACAACAGTTTCTGCTGTAATTTCTTGCCGAGGCTGGGAAATTGACGTTTGTCGGAAAAATACGATATAAGATGTAACAATTTATTTTTTCAAACTCTATACAAATTATCAGACTCCTTGGAAAAATATTGTGGAATTGGTCATGGGGATACATTAAATTTATGAATTTTTCCTAGTAGAAATGTACTGGACACTCTGGAGAAAGCATCATTGCTGCCGTAATTTAAGAGTGCACAAAAAAATGACTAGGCCAGTAATGAAAGAGTGCCGTGAAAAAAATGCAAAAGTTTTCTTTGCAAAAGTAATGCAGGGGGAAATACTTATTGGAAGTGATTCGATACAATGGCATTCACGGCGATAAAGCCTTTACTTATTCCTTTGCGCTAGTTATTGATGAAAAGGGCTTTAGGGAATTAAATTCAAAGCTATGTGCACATACTTGCAATTCATGAGACACTTACTTCATCCTGATGATTCCTGAACGCAATGCCGAATATATAATAATTTAATTTAAATTTAAAATAAATATAGAATCTCAACAGGTGACCGAGCGGAGCGTACTGTGTATAAGCGGGTCTTTGATCCAGAATTGAAAAACTTGCATTCAGCGGAGTGCGGTCGTCCTCAGCCCAAATGCCGAACATTTGTCAGGCGAGGGCGAGGATAAACCTGCTCGAGGTCGGCCAGAGAATGTTTTGTGATGTGTGGACACCAATGCCATAAACTAGTACATTTGCGAACAAACGTTCGGCTATGTGTGTAGGTAGCATGAGACGGTAAGACTAGGAATTTGAGATCAAAGGTGATAATTCGAAGGTGTTTCAATTTTTCGAGACTGAGATTTCTCTCCTTGGAATGACAGGGTCTTCCTTTCCTTTATGGCTGCTTGTTCTGTTTGAATCTTGACCGTTCCCGGTTGTCTTTCCTTTGAAAGCTGTGTATTTCCGCTGAATTAATCAAGGTTTTGTTTCTCCTTAGCAGTGATTGTGCATATGCAGCCGTCCAGCGGATTTAGGCCGACGCCCGAGTGCTCGTCAAGCCTTAGATTTTTTTGACAAAAAAATCAAACATTCGAACAAAATCCCGCGTTCACGTGTTGCGCCTGGAGCCTTGGGGAGTTTGGAATTCTGGGAAGAATTTCGGCCACAGCCTCCCTGAGAGCGCTTCGGACCGTGGATGCGAGCGGCAAGCACGCTTTACTTTAGTTTGGATTGCGGGATTTTTGCATTGCATGCCCTAGGCTTGAACCCACCACCGGACGGCTGCATAGACACTTAGCTGCATGATCAATAGATTTTGTTTCTCAAGCATTTCCCCTAACATTCACATGCCTCGCTAAAACCCGGCCATCTTGGATCACAGCTTCATTTCCCAGCGCGCCCTCTACGAGAGCTAGTCCCTTGAATTCGAAATCAAGAAAGTAGTGGATGCCGTGAAAATTACTTGATGTATTCTTTGGAGCATGCGAGCGGTTCATTCGCAGTTCTGAACTATGTTGGATTGTAGAGTTAGCGGGGAAATAATGTAAAAAAGTTTTTAAAAAGATATTTTATTCGAAACTGGTTCTAAAGGAAGGGTTTTGAAAAAAAAAACACTTTATTAAGGAAAAATATTTTTAAAAAGTGTTTACATGGTCTAGTTAATGACTGGTTTGAGGTTATATGGGTCTATATTCTAAACGCCTTTTCTAAAAACTGCTGTTTTGTTATAGTTATTTTTTTTTCTAAAAAAAAAACCCGGTTCACTTCAATTACAATATTTTAATAATTAACACCGTTTGACATAGCTAAAGAAAGCAGATAACCATTTGATTACTCTGATTTGTCTCAAGTAATTTTCGTGTTTTTATTATTTATAATTACCAATTTTCATACTAAACAGAACGGCATTCACCGCCCATTAAAGATGTTTTAAAGACCATTTTTTAAAGGCCATTTCAATGGAGAGTCCCAACATGGCTGCCATTGCTTTGCATAGGTCACATTATTCACACAAGCTGAAATTTGGAATCAAAGCAAATGGAATTGGTGCAATTTTTGTGCAAAAACGAGTTTTTGTATTCCTGCAATTTATCGTTTTCATCTGCATCGTCATCATCAGGGTTACAATTTTAGAATAGAGGCGGCCATGTTGGTACTCTTGTTTTTGTTCCAAATGAAGTTTTAAGAAATTGGGGGATTATTTTTATTTTATTTTACTCCATGTTTTTTTGAAGCTGGTGCTTTGATACATGTACAAGCGTGAACAGGATGAAGACGCATATTTCAAGATGGCCGCGATCGAGCACGGAAATCTCATTTTTCCAAAGATTCTTCGCCCGGGCTACAGAATCGCTGCCTTGTGTACAGTTATGCCCATACGAGCACTGATAATAATAATAATAATATAATTATTTATTTACAAAGATAGCCCGGGACACTGCATCCTGCTCGGGAGTCGCTTGAAATTGCTGGCATTTCCGGCGACTCCAACTTTGGAAAAATGTATTCTGGGAAATAGCGCACGTTCTGGTTCGGCTTTGCGTGGCTAGCTTTTTGCAACCCTAAGCAAGAGTCAGAAATACGGGGATGCCGGAAAACTTGCAAATGTCACCTAATTTCAGGAAAAGAATGATGCAAGTGGGAATTTGGATGAAAACATGACCATGAACATTATTGAATTGGGATTACTTTAACGTCACACGAGTATCACCCGATGGCGTTACTTAATTATGTCCATGGCATCACTTTTTAAGCATGATTGTGCATTGCTAGTGAATTCTAATTCAGACCAGTGAATGATGCCATCCTTGCTGTCCATGTTGCAGTGTTGTACTTTCACCACTGTTAACTCTTACCGTTCAAGAGCTGAGAACTAATTCTCCTATTTCAAATGAGTTGTACTTCCTCACTATTTTAACCTATGTTGGCATCACTTTTTCAGCATGGATGTGTATTGCGAGTGAATACTAATTCAGACCGGTGAATGATGCCATATCCTTGCTGTCCAAATTGTGGTGAATTTTTACTTCCTCACTCTATTTTAACTTATGTTGTTCCCTCTCAAAAGTAACGCCATCTCGTGTAACTAATGTTTATGCTAGCTGTTAAGCATCAAGTTTTCGTTTCTTTTATCATTGCTTGGCAATCTATTGATCCTTTTCCCAAATGTTTGCCTTTCTATATCTATTTTTGTATTGTGATCGCCATAGTTATTTGTGTTGACAATTCAATGCCGCGCGTACTGATCTGCTTAGTTTGACTATTTTATGGCTTGCCCTTGCGTCATGCCCTTGCAAATTTAGCAGGTTGTTGACCCATATCAAACAACCTTGCTATACCAAAACTTGCAAATTGTAAAGTTGCGATTAATTCGATAATCGAATCATAGAAATTCGTGTTCTGAAACTACAAATGCAGTTTGGTGGCGATTCCGTCATCTTGGGACTCGTGTTACACTCCTCAAGTAATACCCAAGACGACATGTTTAGAAATTTCACCACCTAAATATTAAATATCTAAAAGCGTTAATTAATATTATTATTATTGTGAATTCATTAATTCTCGCTAATAATCTTCTTGAAGTTTTTTTCTGAAGCCGTTTAATGCAAATGTAGGTGGCGTTTTTAAAAAAGTGGCTTCATTGCGTTTCAAGATGGCAGTCAGTCCGGTGTTAATTTGTAGTGGGGACGCTGTTTTCATTTAGAAGTTGTGTTGTTGGAATAGTTAGTCCAAAGTTGTGACGCAAGGGCAGGAACGCTGAATTTCCGTGGAATGTTTTCATCAGCGGGGAAAAAAAAGTGATTTCGCGAAGTGCTTTTTATGTGTTTGCGGATTTTTTTGCCTTGAGAATGGATGTGCAGAATTTGCTAAAGCCAGAAGGAATGGAACGCTACAGAAAGGTAAATTCCATCGTTGGTTTAATTAGTAAATTTTGTTTTTCCCGCTTAGAATGTTAGTGGCCGGTTGCACAAAACACATTTTTGATCCTTTCAAATTTTTAGTTTTAGCAATACTTGATAACAGGCAAATATAGCACGGAATTTGTGCGGAAAATGAATATCATCAGAAAGCGTTGATATGTTATGATTTTTCGTTCACACACATTGTTTTTCGCAACCGGTCTTAGAATTATTTTTGAAATATTATCGCTTTTTTGTGGGCTCAATCGACGCGGTCGTTCGAAGGTGATGCGAGCTTTGGGGTGTCTAGTAGGAGGCTATTTATAATATTATAGAACGATATTACATGTTAATAAATAATTTATTACCATATTACCACTTGACGTGAATCAGTATATCAATTTCTACCATGTACATGTTACGACGTCAATGTAACGTCCCATTTAGTAATTATTTGCTTTTTAGCACATTTGTTGGTTCCAGTTTGCGTATATTAGAGAGTTTGAGCCATCCAACGTTAACGAAACGATAACAATAACGTTAACGAGAAACAGCGCGGGAATCCCGGAATGACATTGGAACGCCATGGGGTAGTCGCACAGGGTAGTCCTTGACATTTCGGGCTTCCCGCTCTGTTTCTCGTCGTCGTTACCGTTATCGTTTCGTTAACGTTGGATGGCTCAAACTCTCTATTATCAGTAGAAATAACATTCTAATGTTAAGTTAATGTGATGCACGTTAATTATTGGATAAGTTTGAGCCAGTCAACGCCTTAACGTTAACGGCGGGAAGTGAGGAGCCACGGACTTAACTACCCAATGAGCTCAATGAACGTCATGAGT
>JAUJYV010000701.1:0-30516 GCA_033995625.1 Ophyiulus pilosus | reverse complement strand
TATTCTGGGCAGCCGCCTAATCGGGACAAAACGCCTCCGCCGGATGTGTCCAGATTAAGCGGAATCGACTGTATATGCAATAAATAAGTTTTTTATCCAATCAAGTATTAACATGTGATTTCTATTTAATGTGAATGTGCTAGTCTCGATAGTGAAAGTATGATGAAATTAAAGAGTTTGAGCCATCCAAGGTTAACGAAACGATAACGATAACTTAAACGAGAAACAGCGCGGACGGTCCGAAATGGCATTGGAATGTCAAGGACGACCTTATGTGAAACATAGCATTCCAATGCCATTTCGGACCGCCCGCGCTGTTTCTCATTTTCGTTATCGTTATCGTTTTGTTAACGTTGGATGGCTCAAACTCTCTATTGTTGACTCTAAAGTCAAAAACTATTTTTATCCCTTATTCTAAATAGAATTCGGCGAGATTTTCTGAAGTTTGAGTTGAAATTTCCTAAAAATCAAACAAGTTATAGCAAACAAATTTTACTTTTTGAAATATTTAACAAATAAATAGAAATTAATTAATAAATCGTTTAATCCGTATCATACCCGTATATAAACTGATAAATCATGATAGAACCTTACGTACAATTTGTGAATAATATTGCTGATGGTATCAACAATTTATAATGAACTTGCGGTCATTTTTTTATGTGATAATTTGACAATGAAACATGTTTACACGCTTCTTTAATTCTAATGACATAATGTCAGTAGCCACGATTTTGTCACGTAATTAATCTCTGCTGGCGTAATTAAACGTTTATTACTACACAGATTACGATGAAACAGAAAAAAATAAGTAACAGAGTCATTGTGCTTATTGTGTCATGTTTATTGAGGAAAAAGAGGGGAAATACAGTAATTTAGTATCTAAATTATAGATTATTTCCTGCTATCCGAACTTAATTGTAAACGCAAGTTAACAATCGTATGATGATCGGCTGAATTTCTTCTGTAATTGGCCTATCATGTTTCACACAAGATTGGGAAATGCATTTTGAAATTAATATTTTAAATTTTCGGATTTCTAAATGCGATGTTAGCTAACAATTATATAATCCTGTTTCGTATACGTAACGTTATAGCAATAACCTTTGTGCTCATTTGTAACACAGGGTTTAATAAACCCGACATTAGGCGATGATAACATTTTTAAAAAAGTTAATTTTGATGTATAAAGCTGCATTTCAACATTAGTTGAGAAGTTTTTTCCCTAAGCTTCAGAATTCTTCTCTCAGGTTCAAATAACTTATATTTTTTTGTAAATACTTAATTAACGAAACGATATGAACGGCATGAACTTGAAGGGGATATTGAACTCTGTTCCAGTACTGCTCATTTGTTGTTCATCTATTCCTGATTTATTAGAGAGATTAGAGTTTGAGTCATCCAACGTTAACGGAACGATAACGATAAAGAGAAGCAACGCTAACGACCCGGGCTGTCACCGCTGTTTCTCGTTCTCGTTTTATTAACGTTGGCTGGTTGAAACAATAGAGAGTTTGAGCCAGCCAACGCTTTAACGTTAACCTTAACGTTAACGTGGGGAAGGGAGGAGCCACGGTATTAACTACCCAATGAACTAAATTAATGTCATGAGTGTACATGACGTACAGTTAATTAATTGGATAGTTAAATCCGTGGCTCCTCCCCCACGTTAACGTTAAGGTTAACGTTAAGGCGGAAAGAAAAGAACCACCATGTGCACTCATGACGTTCAGTTAGCTCATTGGATAGTTCAGTCCGTGGCTTCTCCCTTCCCGCCTCTAACGTTAAGGCGTTGGCTTGCTTAATCTCTCTAATCTCTCTATTATTCCATCAATTTGCTTTCATGTAGAAAGATTTTTCTTCACAACATTGAAAATATAAAGCATTTTTAAGATAATTTCAAAGAGTTTTCCATATATTCTAGCATACATTAAGTTCAGCACACAGACGGGCGATTGATTCTATGTATATGAAGTAACTTATATTTTACCCCTAAAATAATTTCCATTTCAGGAATTTATGGGCGAAATTTGTGTAATGTCTGTGTGGCTAAGGTAGTGTTCATATTCTACTTTAAATGAAATATTTCGTTCCATTTCGTATTATGTTTAAAAAACCAAACGGGGGGTTAGAGCATTTTGGACCATAAAAATAGATTTATCTCCCTCTTAATTTGTAACTTTAAAATAATATCGTCTCTTGCTAAACACTTTAGGAAGAGTTTTTATTATGTTAAAAACAATTTTTATACCTATCATCATACTAATTAATTACATGTAAATATATTTTACTGTAATCGCCCCACGGGCACCAACATAAAACACGTGGCTTGTTAAAAATCACCAGTTGTTATCATCCTTATGCAACAGTTGTTTCTTTATGGTATCTGTATGTGCCAAAATGACTTCAATAGCCGAGAAGAATAACAGGTAGTGGCAGCAATGACTGTCAGTTGCTTTGTGATTTCTGGAAAAAAAACCTTCAATGCACAAAAAGTGTTTTTTGGTGAAATGTTGTTACTTTAACTCCTTATTATTTAAGTTTCCTGAAAAACTTGGTTTCTTAGATTAAACTAATAGAAAACATTTTAATGACATAAGAAAAACATAAACAATTTAAAGTATATCAAATTCTTTCTCAATATTAAATTGTGTTCTTTAATAGAATACAATGCATGGTGACATATTAATTATCCTTTCGGATAAGACGAGCATAAAGAACGACGAGTAGGGCAGGTAAGAGTGTTGCAAATAGCCTTAATCATCTATAAGTACAATATTATTGTTCATATTAGCAAGACTGGTTTTATAAATCGAGGGATATACATAACCACATATTCAAACAAATTAGCTACAACATGAGATGTATACAAGTGTAAAAAAAGTAGCTATCTTTCGTTTATATTTTGGATGAAATTTGTCAGTCCTCTCCAACTATGATTACTAGTTGAAGTTGTGTGACTTCAAAAAGCCATATTTGAGTATACATGCCATTTCACTTTCATAAACATGTATGTGCCGCATATAATTCTTCCGTCCAGGACAGCTAAGATGATATTAGTTGCGATACTTGATTACACAATTGAAAGCTTCAGGTCTTAGAGTCAGTCCAACGATTGGCTTAAATGATGGCAGTGGTTCACCAGTAACCAAGCGAAATTCAAAATGGTGCAGCAAGCAGGTTGTGAACAAGTATAACTCCATAAGAGCAAGGTTTTGACCAATGCAAATGCGCCGACCTTTAAAATAAGAAAATATATTAAAAAAAGTTAGTGTTACTGCGAAATTTACCTGGTTCTAGAGCTATGGCATAACGCAGTTGAAAGATTTATTTAATCTTAAAAGCATTAATAATGATTCACCTGTTGAAAAAGGTATCAAAAATTCCGGCTTTTCAAATTCTCCTTTGTCGTTCAAGAATCTTTCTGGCCGAAATAGGTGAGGGTCAGTCCAGATTTCGGGGTCATTGTGAACTGCCCAAATATTAGCTAACACGTGCATGTCTTTTGGTACTGTGAAGCCACAAACTTTAGTTGTGTTATAACAAGAGTGTGGAAATCCCAATGGGGCAATAGTGGCGTATCGTTGAATCTCACTCAAAACGGCTTCTGTGTAAGGCAATCTTTAAAAAATAATAATTAAAAACGGTGTTAACATATTTAATATCACTTTGAAGTAACTTCATATACTGCGGAATTTCTTTTAATCGTCGTGATTGGGACTGGCTGTTGGTTGGTTGATTTTGTAAAATAAACATAATAATTTTAATAAAATACACTCACGTTTATCATTATATACGTGCTATTAGTAATGATCATATTTACAAAATTAATCATAATTTTTAAAACAAATTATGAACTTTAAAATAAAATAATTTCGGTTTAAGCCGGTTAAGAGAGTTTCTGCTTTACCAAAATTTAACAAGAGGAGCGATATCATCGGTAAATTCAATAATTCATATCTTACAACATACTTTACAATCAGCCTTAATTGGGTTATTTGAAACCATATCAAATTTAAGTGGTATGAAATTACTTGTAACCCAATATTCGAATTTATTTGGAATATAAGTTGCAAATCAAGCAAGCAAAATAAATAAAAACATCTTCTTACTTGACATGATCAGACCATGTGGGAAAGCGCCCTCTGCCAACCACTTTATCCATTTCCTCTTGCATTTTTATCTGAATTTCTGGCCACGAAGCCAGAAATAGGAAACCCCACGTGATGGTGTTATTTCCAGTGTCAACTCCACCGTTGAAAAAGTTGTACATAATACCTTTGAGAAATTTCCCTATAAAAATAAATGGAAAATGAATTAAATCATCCTTGTGATGTTCGGATTTCTGATTGACACAGGCTTAAAAATACACTTACTCTGAAACATGTCTGATTTAACATTAGTTTTCTGTCGTTTGTTCATTTCGAATATGTAGGCGTCTACAAAATCTCTGATGTTATCCTCGTCATAAGTCTTGAGATGGCTGTCGATTTCATCTTCGATATAACAATATACTTTCTTCGTTTTTTTGACAAAACTTCGAAAATCACGATTATATTTTGGCAGATATTTCAAAAATGGTAGGAATTCCAATTTGTTGCTACTGGAGTTTTGGACGGATGTAATTTTTAAAATATGCGCAAATTCAGAAATTCGTTCGTCGTCTTCTTCGAATTTTTTTCCTGTATAATAATAATAATACAATATTTTTATGGAAATTAGAATTAACAGTTTGATAAGTAAACATAGTAGAGAAATTTAGCCACTCAACGTGAACATACGACCTTTATATGGATATTACATGGAACTTTCAGAATGGGAGGAACATTGATTGGAACTTAAAACGAATTTGCATAAAATCGTTTGAAATATGCTCGTGAAGTTCAGTTAGTTGTTTGGTAGTTCAAAATCAACGCTCCTCCCTTCCCGAAAGTTCCATGTAAGATCAGTATAAAAGTCGTATGCTCACGTTGGGTGGCTAAATTTCTCTATTGTCTCGCTAAATACGAATTTTCGAGCGAATTATTTGAATTTTAACAAATATATATATGCATAATCTTAACCTCAAAAATTGTCAGTACATATTTTAAAATTTTTGCAGAATGCCAACATTTTGCAAATAATAACAATTATAAATATTTAATAAACCTCAAGCATTATACTTGTAGGTTTTTTTTAATAATAGAAGTGAGAAGACATGGCTTTAATATTAGGGAAATTTGGCAAACTCCAACCGTTCATTATTACCGTTACGGAAGGGAGGAGCCACAGACTGAACTACTAATGAACAGTTAGTTCATTGGTAGTTCAGTCTGTGGCTCCGTAATGAACGGTTGGAGTTTGCTAAATTTCCCTATTGACCAAATTTTTTGTAAGTAATGGTAGAGAACAAACAACAAATCAAATTTTACAATTTCAAGTTAATCATAAAAATATATAAAAATAATGTTGTTTATATACCTGTCGATACGCCCCATATGACATTCAAAAGATGATTCATGAATAAATCGTCCATGTCAGCTACCTTCCCATTGAAGTTGTTCTTTAATCGAATTATCATCTTTTCCACTTCCTCCATTATAATCGCCTCCATGAAAACATCGCGAAAACCCAAATTCCTCATCGTTTTCATTGTAAAATGGCGGCGTTCTTTCCAGAGAGGGCCATCAGATCCTGTGATATCTGAAAAGTATCAGTATAATAAAACATTTGCACAACAGGAAAATTCACTATAAATACAATTTGTTTCGTATCGATACCACACAAGTCTTACCATTTTAAATTCCATAAATGTGTATACACAACAAATACATGTACATGCTGTGATTTCAATTATCTAGCTTAGAAAATTCTTCTACACTTTTAGATGAAAATGAATGAACTTTAAACTAATTAATAATATATTTAAAATGATTATAAGAAAATGATTAACCAATTATTTATATTCGTTTTTGTCTTCTGTCTTTAATTCAAACATCACTTTTTTAAATATTTGGATAATTGAAATAATCATGTCTATAATATATCCCGAATAGGATTATATAGTTGAAGTGTCCAATATATTAATATTACTTATTCTCAATGCGCTTTTATTCTACAAGATCATTTAGTTATAAAATAACTCTAAAAGCAACTTTTTTTTCAATAAACTTCATGAATTAAACTTGTAATAATTTCTTCACAATTCGTAAGAAAAATACTTGCTTACATTATATACTAACAATTCTATGAATTCGGTGTCCAATAGGTATCTTATTATATACAGTGTAAGAAAATGTTGATATGGTCACTAATTTGCTTACCTGCTCTATCGCGAATGTCATTGAAAATGAATGTTTTCGGACGTCCAGTGAAATTTTCCGATTGATTGACCAGTGCTTCCTTTACTGATTTCCAGTCATTTAAGACGATAACTTTTTTCAATCCTAATTGAATTGAAAACAAACTATTCCCATATCTTTTTCCAATATCCCTCAATTCGATGAAAGGTAGTTTTTTGAAGAAGGGAAGGTAGCCAAATATTGGCACTCCTGAGGGTCCAGGAGGTAGATTATGATGAGAAGATGAAAAAAACTGTTTGTACAGAAAATATAAGAAAACTGCAAGAAATGGGAGATAGAACCACTCCATGGCGAGTATATTAACAAGGAATCTTTCTGGCATCAAAATAGAAATAGGCAGAGTGAAGTTTAACTTTGTCTTTTATTAAAGAAAGGGTGTCAAAGAACCTTTGGTCATCTTGACCATGTAAATAATACTTTTGGATAAAGTTAATAAACGAATTCAATTAAATCTGCGGCTTCTCAAGGATGTAATATCAGTATTTCTTGATTAAATACAAACTAGGTCATTTTTTTGCGGTAATCATGATAATTCTTTGAAACTTGCACTTGCTACTATATTTGCACCCAGGACAAAAGTATACAGACGTTGTACGTTGAAATTTCACTGCCAAAGGAGTGTGCTGGCAGTTAGCCTTGTCGAACTCATGTAATTTGAGATTTGTTTCACTGGGTTTCGAAAAAAATTGATAACGTTTATGATTATATGTAGTCTAGCCGGTTAACTTCGCAATTCTATAGATTTTCAAATGATGACATTGGATATTTGATTGAGTATAGTCAATCTAACAATTATATACTTTAAAATGCGATGAGTCAAATTTCTAGATGCTTTATGGATGCTTATATCCTAGTTGATTGTCTTTTAATCTTTTCTTAGTCATTGTAATGTTTTCTGAAGTTCACAAAATAATATCTACATATAATGTGAACCTTTTGCTGATCCTCCCCAATCCCTCTAAACAAAATTAATTTTCAATTGCCAGTGATGGTCTGGGATCACAATATAATTCTCCTTGGTTTAATTTCGAAATTGAACTGTTTTAATTGAAGTCTAATCAGTTGAATCACAGAAATGGAAATTACTTTTGAATTAGTAAAAGAACAATCAAATTAGAACTAACAAATATGCGCATGCAATAAAACATGCATTATAGCACATGCAACATTTTTTATGTTGGAGGATTCCCAACAGATGGTAACCGTTTTATTTTACTTAGTTACATTTAAACGATAAAGTAGTATACAGATGTAAGTAGATGTATCTTTGTCACCACAGATATTGTAACGACATACGTAAATCATAATCAAAGTCAATAAGGATGTAATATTTATGAACCAAGAAATAAATTTAATTTTGCATACTGTAATTTGAATTGTCTTCACATGTGTTGTGATATACGTGAAAGCGATACAAATGCATTATTTCAATGTGCATGAATTCAGCATTTTATTGGATATTGGGAAAATTGTATAATTTCTAGATAAACTGCGTTTTTATAAAGTTTTATAGCATCTGTTTTTGAAAGTGTTTAGTTAGTTTTTTGTTTTTTTGATTTTTTGGAATATTTTTTTTTTTTGGAGTTTCGAGCTACTGTGCAGTTATATGCACAAAATTCCGGTTTCCAGTATGCCATAAAATACTAATTTCAAAGAAATTGTTGTTGCACCCTGTATTACAGCGATTTAATTTTGATTATCTGCTACATCCATCCTGGTTAAAGTACTTTTCTCATTATATGGTTATATAGATAATAAACGACCAATTGATTATGAATTATTGATGTTAATTTTGGCCATGACCGCCATTAAGTATTAGTTGCAAATAACCGACAAACGCTTGTATTCGCTTACAATTAGAACGCGGCAAATTTTTCCGCAAAAATTATGCTTCATCATTGCCTGTGATGATCTTATTACAGCCATTTTCATTTATTAAATACATATCATATTCGCCCAGTACTCGATAATTTATTGAAGGACATTCTCCGATGTAATTAGTCCAACGGTCATAGAACGATACAGATTTGTGTAACAAATATTTGTTACTGAGGGAAATTGTGTGAATTTTGAAGTGTATAAAATATTGATAGACAAAGATGGTTGAGAAATGACAAATTGTGTTGCAATCTTTGCATTCATTTCTCTTTAGCTATTACGATAACATCAAAATACCCAATTCCATGAAATGGTGCTTATTTAACATCATGTTATTAACTAAATCTGTTTTCCCATTTTGAAACTAATTCGTGTTTTGGTCTTCAATGATTATTTAACTTACAGTAGGAATGCATTATCAAAGTGTCCACAGCTGATACATGTCGAAGGGCTTCTTTTTTATCATAATATAAGTTTTAATTCGTCTTTTGATTTATCAGTACAAAAATCAAATTTCAATACTCATTGTGTAGTTAGTATAAAATAAAATTAAGGGATCTCTGTTTTCTACATCAAGACTGTTTACGCTTTCTAGAACCAATTACTGGATTCTCACTATACTTGGTAGTTATACCATTAAGCTAGTGGTGAATTTGTTAAAATACTAAAACTACTGTATGTCGCGTTTTTTTCAAGAATCATTCTAGTATTTCATTGACACTCGATTTGTGTATGTCCTTCAACACTAAAAGTTGCGGTATTTAATGTAGACGTTAAAAGGAGCTGGTCTTAACGTAATGCCGATAGTAGGCTTGAACGACGGTAACGGTTCACCCGTCACCAAGCGCATTTTGAATTGGTGCATCAGTGAGGTCACAAACAAGTAAAGTTCCATAGAAGCGAGACTTTGTCCGATGCATACTCTTTTCCCTAAAAAAAATGTGAAATTTGTTAACAGTTCCATCCGACTTTTAGTTATCCCTTTATATACGCAATGTACATAATGTGCAAAGTTTGAAGCTCTGTTCAAAAGGGACGCGACTTATTTTAATGTTTAACCAGACTTTCTATACTGTCTATTCTATGCCAACAACAGCGATTTTAACTGAAGGTAAATTTTCACCAGAGATCTATATATAAAGATTGGCTATTGAATTTGATTGATCTTTGTCTATTTCTCTCAGCAAAATAAGTGTATTTTCTTAAATCTAAACACAATTGTTTTCAACTGTGGCTTAACAATATCTTAAGTTAACCCATCAATACATTTTATGGTATGGTTCACCATTGTTAGCAGATGCTATGACGTATGCATTTTAAGCATGCATTATATACGTTGTGTGATAAAATATTTTGATTGATAACGTATTTCTAGAAATATTTCCAAAGAAAAGAGAGATTTTTACCTGTTAAAAACGGGATCTGATATTCCGGCTTCTCAAACTGACCTCTGTCGTTGATGTACCTCTCAGGTCGAAATACTTCAGGGTCACCCCAAAGTTTGGGGTCGTTGTGAACTGCCCAGATGTTAACCAACACCGGGGTATCTTTTGGCACTGTAAAGCCACATACCTCGGTTGTATTGTAGCAGCTGTGTGGGAAGCTTAATGGTAAAACTGAAGTGAATCTTTGAATCTCGCACACAAGTGCTTGCGTGTAAGGTAAACTGGAAAACAAAAGTAGCCACCTACACGTAAGAAAAGCTTCTGGTAGTTACAACAACATGTTAATTCACGTGAAACGCTTTACTTGACATGATCCGCCCATGTTGGTAAACGACTCCTTCCAACTACTCTATCCAATTCCTCCTGGAGTTTTTTCTGAATCTTCGGCCATGTAACCAAATACAAGAAGGCCCATGTCAACGTATTACTTCCGGTATCAACTCCACCGTTGAAAAAATTGTATAAGATGCCTTTGAGAGCTTTCTCTGAAAATATGCCAACATATTAGTTCTTATTGTTTTCAGGTATTTTCTAAAGACAAATTGATATAAAGCTTACTTGAAAACATGTCTGCTTTCTTGTCTGATTTTTGCCTTTTGCATAATTCTTGCCAATAAGCGTCTATGAAATCTCGGATGTTATTCTCGTCATAATTGCTAATATGATCCTCTATTTCGTTTTCGATGTATTGATATAACTTGTGAGTACATTTGATGAAGTCTTGGTACTCCCGACTGACTTTAAAATAGGATACATTTTTCAAGAAAGGTAGAAATTCCAAGATATTACAGCTGGAATTTTCTATGGCAGTGAGTTTCAAAATGTGGGCAAATTCCACAATTTGATCGTCTTCTACTTCGTACTTTTTGCCTGCAAATTGAATTTTATTAAACGACACATGTATGTATATTATTGGCAAATATATCGACCTGAGAATAAATTGTGGAACCTATATATGTATATATATACGAACCTGACGATACTCCCCATATAATGTTCAACAAGTGGTTCATGAACAAATCGTCCATGTTGATAGTTTTTCTGTGGAAATCAATTTTTAGGCGTTCGGTCAACTTTTCTACTTCATCCATAATAATTTCTTCCATAAATACATCGCGAAATCCCAAATTTCGCATTGTTTTCATCGTAAAATAACGTCGCACTTTCCAATGCGGACCGTCAGAATCAGTGATGCCTGAAAAGTATAAAGCATCTTAAAATTTTTAAAAAAGACATGACCGGAATTGACCTGTCTTTGGGAGTTTTCTGCAAGTTTTGATGTAGGAATTAATCATGACTTATAAAAAATTGTTATGATCAACACAGTTGTGAATTGCCTTGTAGTTTAATTAATGACTGTAGTGACTGTAATTGTGATGCATAGTATCGCCCTACAAATTTACACAACAATTCACTAGATGATGAACATCTTAAAACGGACATGTGAACCATTTGACCCACGTATTGAAAACTTTATAGAGTTGTACCAAATATTTTAGATGTAATTTACCTATTAGGAAGGCTGTCAATTTAGAAATTTATGTTAGGATTGTGTATAAGCATCTTGTCACTAATCATCTAAGATTAATTGAGCGATATTTACATTTCTAATAGTGCTTAGCATTAATAATCATTTTTTTCTGATCGTGAATTTCCATGCCTTCGATTTACTTACCTAACCTTTTACGAATATCATTAAAAATGAAGGTGTTAGGACGCCCTCCAAAATTGTCCGTTTGCGTAACCATTGCCTCCTTGATCGCCTTCCAATCGTTTAGGATAATATTTTTCTTCATCCCTAACTGAATGTAAAGTAAACCGGTTCCATATTTTCTGCTAATATCCCGCAATTCGATGTAGAGAGGTTTTTTGAAAAATGGAAGGCAACCAAAAATTGGCAGTCCCCAAGGTCCAGGAGGTAAATTTTTATAAGATTTTCGGAAATACAACTTGTATAAGAAATAAAGCAGAAGCAACAAAAATGGAATGTAATACAGATCCATCTTTAAAATATTGGCAAGCAGTTCTTTATAGATCAAAACTCTAGTTATAGTTTATTATATGGTATGTACTATCGAACGACCAATTGAGAATAAGCAATATCTGATAAGTTCTCTGATTTCAAAAATCCTTTAGGTTATCCGACTTCTGTTTCAGTTTAACACTTCTGAGCACGAAAACAAATTTTATATGCAAGGGCAAGGTTCAAATTTAATATCAATCTGGTCAATCATTTCATAAGTCATTACTTGAAATCAATCATTACTTGAAAAGCTGATCAAATTTCCGAAATTGATCAAGTGCAATCCAGTTGAGTTTTTTAGAAAATTTATTTATTCGAAAGGCGTGAAAGATGAAAAATATTACAATTTTGCTAAAACCAAATATATATTAAAATGGTCCTTTACAATAAAATGGAAATGAGCATTAATTTGGAAATACAGTCAGTTCTTCTATAATAATGGTTGCATTTGCTAGAAATTGTGACATATAGACGATTCATTGCACTCTGATTCAACGCTTTAGATTTTACTGCTTACAAGTTTGTATTTCACAAAATATTTTATCTAAAAAAAACTCCTTATTTGAATTTGTAACATTTTGTAGAAATAGCAATTTACATGAAAATGCAAAACAACACAATTGCTAATTTCCAACTTTATATTTAGTATGTTCAAATTAAAATAAACTTTTGTAAGTGGTAATCATGAACAGTTGCAATGCAAATTTGTTTTATTTATAACGTAGAGAGTGTGATTTTCAAAGTAAGCTATACAATAGCCTACATATCGGGAAGTTAGAGTACATGCATAAGTTTATCACAATCCTTGCCACTGTCATATTTACCAT
This sequence comes from Ophyiulus pilosus, assembly GCA_033995625.1. Classification (NCBI taxonomy): domain Eukaryota; kingdom Metazoa; phylum Arthropoda; class Diplopoda; order Julida; family Julidae; genus Ophyiulus; species Ophyiulus pilosus. Next base: position 18,002 of record JAUJYV010000701.1, on the reverse strand, counting down.
CAGTTAAGGGTTTTTAAAAAATCGTGCAGCATTAGTTATTGGAATTTGAAGCTGATTGTAACAGGCCCTAGTTACGACGCTTGACATACACTTTATAAGCTTCTGGTCTTGAAGACAATCCAAGAACGGGTTTAAATGAGGGAAGTGGGTCTCCAGTAACCAAGTTGACTTTGAATTGATGTAGTATTGATGAAAGGAATAAAAAGAGCTCCATCGAAGCGAGATTTTGTCCGATACACACCCGTTTTCCTTTATCGGACAAATGAAAACATTTTGTTTTAAATAGTATGTTATTAGCTATTGAAAAGTACTAAATTGCCGAGTATTTAAAATAAGAAGCCATTTGAGTTATAGAATCAGAGAATAATCAAATATGGATCGATGGAACACAAACCTGTTAAAAATGGAACGAGGTATTCCGGCTTTTCCAACTCTCCTTTTTCGCTTATGAACCTTTCTGGTCGAAATATTTCCGGGTCACCCCAATATTCGGGGTCATTGTGAACTGCCCAAATGTTAATTAATACGTGAGCGTTTTGGGGCACTATGAACCCACACACTTTGGTTGTGGTGTGACAGCTGTGTGGAAAAGTCAATGGCAGAATGGAAGAAAATCGATGAATTTCACACACAACAGCTTCTGTGTAAGGTAAACTAAAAGGGAAAAAAATAGGTGACATTTCTAAATTTCCACTGAATGGCGACATTTTATGTCTAGTTATTATATGAAATGTTATAACTGTTCATTGAATTATCCAATATCTTACTTGACATGATCGGTCCATGTTGGCATTCGTCCTCTACCAATAACTGTATCCAATTCCTGCTGGACTTTCTTCTGGATTTTTGGCCAAGACGCCATGTATAAGATAGCCCATGTCAAGGTGTTACTTCCGGTGTCTACTCCACCATTGAATAAGTTGTACAGGAGAGCTCTCAGCGTTTTCCCTTAAAAAGTATTTTGAAAAAATGGTAATGACTCAAACACAAATATATTCTTGTTCGTTTTTCTACAATTTCAACGTAAATCACTCACTATCAAATATTTCTGGCTCTTTATTCATTTGTTGTCGTTTGTACATTTCTTGTAAAAATGCATCGATGAAATCTCGTATGTTGTTATCATTATAGTCTTTTATATGGGCGTCGATTTCTTCTTCGAGGTAGTGGTTCAAGTTATTCGTGGACTTAACGAAATCTTGAAATTGGCTGTTAATTTTTGGCACGTATTTCAAGAAGGGTAAAAACTCCAAGATGTTACTGCTGGAGTTTTGGATGGAAGTAATTTTAAAAAAGTGTGCAAAATCGGAATTTCGTTTATCGTCATCTTCAAATTTTTTTGCTGTAATTTCATTTTATGCGATCATTAGACAATTGAGAAAAATGGTAAAATCGGAAATTTCACAAGATAGCTTATATCGTATTTGAAAAAATGCATTAGACAGTTTGAGCCACCCAACGTAAACATACGTCTTTAGACTGACCTTAAATGTAAATGGCGGGAAAGTAGAACCATGGCCTTGATCATGACGTTCAGCTAGTTCATTGGGTAGTTAAAATCAATGCTCCCCCTCCCCGCGATTTGCATTTAAGGTCAGTCTAGGGACGTATGTTCACGTTGGGTGGAGCAAACTGTCTAATATCTCTTCGAACTACATCTACAAACCTGCACATACACCCCATATGATGTTCAAAAAATGGTTAATAAACAAATCTTCCATATGAACAATTTTTCCATCGAAATTGTTTTTTAAACGTTCCACAAGTTTTTCCACTTCCTCCAAAATAATGTTTTCCATGAAAACATCTCGTAAACCTAAATGACGCATCGCTTTCATGGTAAAATGGCGTCTTTCTTTCCATTTTGGTCCATCGGATTCGGTGATGCCTGAAACGAGTCTCACGTGTTAAAACCATTGGAAGTAATAAGAATATAACCGGAGTTGATGTCCAAAAGTAAAATTTTAATTTTTCTCAAACGAATGAATATTTTTATTATATGTATATACTTGTAATAATGTTTGCAAATGTTTATGATTAAATCCAAGAATTAGGTTCTTTATCATTTTGATATCGAGTATAATTCTAAAGTCTTTCTGGATTAATTTCGGAAATACAATCCAAGGGTAATCTTTTTTTTTCCACCTTGACCTTTGATTGACAATTTTTAAAAACACATTTGAGTTGCTTTATATAATGAGGGTAGCTGGAAATTGTGTTGCGTATAACGAAACAATAAGAGTGCTTTGAAATATTACAATATTAAATAGAAGAAATCCAAGTTTCATAGACAAGGGAAGTGGAACAAATGGGATAGCTCCGAACGATATAACTATAACTTACTTCTTTAAAAAAATGTGCTGAAAGCTCTTTATTTTTCAACTTTATTTCGTGCTTTGATTTATAGTAAATGATAAGAAAAAGAGCTACGAGAGTGTTTGAAAAGTTCGTGGCCTCTACATTCGTGGCCGAACATTTCAAACACCATTGACATGATAAACATGTTTGTGTTGGAAATAATTGCATAAACGTGCTTACCTCCTCTCTTTCGAATTTCGTTGAAAATAATCGTAGGGGGGCGTGCAGTGAAATTGTCCGACTGATTGACCATTGCTTCTTTGACAGCCTTCCAATCATTTAGAACGATAACGTTTTTTAACCCAAGCTTAATAGAAACTAAACTATTTCCATATTTTTTGCCAATATCCCTCATTTCGATGTACGGATATTTTTTGAAAAACGGAAGGTAACCAAAGAAAGGTATTCCTTTAGGTCCCGGAGGCAAGTTTCCCACCGAATTTGGAAAAATCCATTTGTATAAAAAATACAGGAAAAGCAAGAGAACTGGAATAGCATAGAATTCCATGGTGATCGCCCTACTTTTTGTAGAATTGTAGAATTAAGTAGGTCGTTGTGATACTTTATCCTGTTTTAGCATGGTGCAGCAATGAATACTATTTGGCAACGAAAGACTATTAGCATTATGTTACAATTAAGGGAAGTGTCGATCAAAGTTGATGTTTGAATCGCCACAGCGATTCAATCTAGTTATGTGGCTCCAAAAATATAAACTGGACATTACAAGGGTTTATCATGAAATTATATTCTATTCACTCGAATAAAAGTAATACCTGCAATGCTTAAAACATTGGTACAATTTTTGATCTATCTTCACAGATGGATCAACTACTTGGAATAATAAAATTTGAAATTCTTTATTACCTGAATTAGAAAAAGATAAATACATGTACTACATGTATGTAAAGGAGAAAAAATTGAACCTCATACAAATTTGTTTACAAATATGTACTGTACAGTATTTTTTGGTAATATAGTATATTTGCGACCCTGACTTTTCAGTTAACTTACATAATTAATAATTTAAATAATTATATAATTCTATTTATAGTAAATGTTTATATTAAATTCTCCCTCGATTAGTATTACGACCAAAGTTTTCAAATGAGGCGATATTAATTGCGACATTTTGGGGATTAGAACAACTTGGCAAGCTTAAGAGTGCAGTCAGCTTTGTAAATAAATTTACGCCATTTTTTTTTGGTCAACATTTATTTTCGATTTCATCTGCGGATAAATTGACGTCACATCAGTATTTGCATATTTGCTTAAAATCAGTGGCAAAGCATTTCTCAAAATAGCAGTTTTAAAAATCTGTCCATCATTACTTAAAATAGCGGAGGACATTTGTTAATCTGAAATGTTAGGCAAGGATACACTGGGGATTCATCGCCACACCATCAGTCTTTATTCAGTTTTGGTTTTATTGATTTCAGGGTATTAACGTGGCACGAAAGTTAACCCAAAATCTTCAGGACGTGAATTGAGTCCCACGACTTCATTGAAGGTGGGAGGTTTTTCTCCAGTCACGTAACTGACCTTAAACTGATGCATTATTCCAGTGAAAATGATGAACATTTCCACTTTTCCAAGTGGTTCTCCCATGCACATTCTAGCACCTAAATAGAAATTGAAAAAAAGTCATTTATGGTTTGTGTCCCGATTTCAAATTTAAGTTGGTAACGTGCATCTTTGTGTAATCTATATCTCACCTGTTCCAAAAGGTATGAGGTACTCAGGGCGGTGGACTTCGCCTTTCTCGTCGAAAAACCTCTCGGGTCGGAATACCTCCGGGTCACCCCAATATTCGGGGTCGTTGTGACAACCGTAAATGTTTTCAATGACCATTGTATCTTTCGGTAGGTCGTAACCCATAACCTTGGTTGCGGCCAGGGCCGAGTGGGGCACGGAAAGTGGCGCCACGCTGGAGTAACGAAAGATTTCGAGCAGGACGGCTTTTGTGTACGGTAACCTGAAATTGTATTTAATTTAAAATAATTAATTTCAATCTTCTTCCCAAGTTTGGTGTCTGACTGCGCGTGTGAATACTGGCGATGCCTGCTTTTACAAGTTAGAATTTGTATATATTTTCAGAAATATCATAACTATACATCAGAAAGTTTCTATATAATATCCGATTTTAGCTTAAATTTTGACATTTATGTCCATGAACAGATTGCCATGAATTTTCGTATCTTGTTTGAACGTAGTTTACTAGTTATGAGACCTAAAGAAGTTCGAAGGGCATATATAGTACCATGACTAACCTGTTTCGATCGACGTAGGTGGGCAGTCTATCCCGTCCTACTACTCTGTCCAGTTCCTCATGGATTTTTCCTTGGATTTCCTGCCAGGTGGACATGTAAAGTAGACCCCAGGCAAGAGTGTGATTTCCGGCATCTACGGCTGCATTGAAAAAGTCGTATGCCAAACCAATGATGACCTCCTCTGTAACAGAACAATAACAAAGTTTGTTTAGTTAAATTTGTCGGGAGTGAGGACATAAAATATCTGGATTTCTGATCTGAATATTTTGTTGGTATTTTGTTGAGATTGTATTTGATTGTGTTAAGTCATCTGATACATTTCTCAACTGTTTTTAATATAACTGAAACTGTTCAGGTGATTTTTTTAAATAACTACCTATGCAATAAACTGATTGGCATAAATGCTTACTTTTATATTTTCCTGACTTATCCTTGGATTTCTCTGCTTTCTTCATCTCAGTTATGAAAGCGTCGATTAAGTCCCTATTGTGAATTTCTTGGTAAGTTTTAATGTGATCGTCCACTTCCTCTTCAATGAATTGAGACACCTTCCTGTGAGCGTTCACCAATCCCAAATACGTGCCACGAAGTCCTGGAACAAACCTCAGCAAGGGCAGGAAGATGAATATGTTGTTGGCATTGCCATTTTCAAACAAGGTGATAATGTTCTTGATGAATTGGGTCATCCTTTTATCCTCCATCTCAAATCGTTTGCCTAAAATTGTTAATTGGAATTGTATCTAATTAGATACAATTACATGGAATCTGTATATGCAGTACAAAAAAGAAAAACTGTTTAATATTCACCTCCTACAAAACGCCAAATAATATTGAGAAGTGGAAAGAAAAATAAGTAGGTGACGTCGAGCTTTTTTGTCCCATTGGCCTTGATATATTCAATTAGTTTTTCGGATTCCTCCACAACGAAAGCTTCCATAGGTGCTTTACCGAATCCGGAATTTTTAAAATTAGATAAGCAGAAACGCTTTCTTTCCTTCCAGATGGGACCTCCAGTAGTTGCAATGTCTGAAATTATACTTATAATTGTATTCTAATGGCGTACACACTTTGGAACAGCATGCATGTTATTAAATTTAGTCGTCAAAATTTAGTTCAATGTTTTATTTCAGTTGTTTAAAACGATATAATGTATTTAATTAGTGGCATTGTTTAGTGGCTACAGTTTAGTGTATATACACATACGAAACTACCTAAACTTGTACAATATTTGTCAATACTTTTATCTGAAATTGTTTCTGAGAAAGCTCAATTCCTAACTCGTATGTTTCTGGTATCTATTAGTTTATGCAGTGTAAATATACAAATAAAATGTATATTTCACCAATGTTGAAAATAATGAAACCTGTGTGCCAACGTATACAGCAATTGAAAACAATGTCATTGAACTTATATTTTTGTTTGCCAAACCGGTGCCTCGGGAAATTTTCGTTAATAAATGCGGTAATAAGTTTATTACACATGTGTGAAATGTTGATGATATGACGAGGCATTAATTTACGTAGAGAAATCCTTCCTTTAATTTCACATTCGGAGCCTTCACTGATGGGTATTACGTTTTCAGAATAAATATCCCAATGCATGACTTCGTACATAAAATATCAGGTTAGTTTTATTGCATAGACATGATTGCGAATAGATTTTTAATTTTTCCAATTTCTTGGTCGTGCAATAAATGATAATCAGAATTAAGCTACTGAAACTTTTTCAGACGTGAATGGGATTTTGGTATATGACATTAACGCCATCACCTGTTTACAAAATTTCAGATTTCAATATAGCACGTGTCCAGTCAACACGTAAGTTTTACAACGTAGATGAAATATAAATTCGTTTCTCATTAAGATTTCAAAAAATGTTCTTTTATTCTTAAAAGTCATCCTCTCTTGATAGCATTTTGTTTCGAAATGTGTACGTGTAACGTGAGACATGACACGATTTATTGGCGTCACCACAGGTATTATTATGGAATATGGAAATGAGAAACTCGTCGGGAAATTTAATTAACTTATCAATTATTCAATTGTTAACAACAGGGACTTAGTAGATTTTTTGCAAAAAAAACCCACGTAAATATCATATATAATGGAAGATAAACCTCTTCTCGATATCAGCGAGCTGTACTTCCTTAAACTTCCGTGTCAAGTTTTTTTTATAATACATACATAAGAATTTCAAATTTTCGATATTGGGTAATTTCCGAAATTTCTGGAAATAAAAGGTTACAAATGGTCGAAATACACAAAAAAAATAGGAAGACAAGCTTGGTTTAGGAATATGCACAACCGTGTCTTGGTTACCAAATTTGCAAGAAATGTGATCATAGAAATTTATAAGATAATTCGGATGATATCATTCGGATAAGTAGTATAATAAAACGACAGCTTCTGCCTGTTGAAATGCACTGCAAATTCGTTAAAATTTTGTTTTAAATTGTTTCGATACTTGGATCATAAAATTGATTAGTCTACCTCTCTCACACACATTCAATGTTTGTCATGATTTAAAGGATTTCGTATTTAAAGATATTGAAATGAAAGCAACTTACCGTTTTCTTTCATTATTTCTTTGGCAACTGTTACTTTGGGTCGTCCAATGAAATTGTCCCCTTGGTCAATAAACACTGCTTTAACGGCAGGCCAGTTGTTTAGAACGACGGCGTGCATAGAACCTATCCTAGCTGAATAGATATTGCCGTAATGCTTTCCTATCGACGTGATTCTTACGTGGGGTGGGTATCCTAGGAAGGGAATTGAGCCGAGTAAGGGTGGCAAGAACCACGATGGTCCAGGTGGAAAATTTGGCGGTGGACGTTCCAAATACATTAACAGTGCATATAAAATAATAATAGCTAACACTATAAACAAAAAAGGCCCCATGGTGAAGGCGTGAAGAAGAACTGTACACTAGTTGGTGGAATTTCAGCTCTACAACTTTTCTAAAAGGATTTCAAATGCGTCGTTCACTTTATATACCTATTTATTTTTCTGAACTGTGACGATGTTTTACTAAAACGACGTCAGCAACCATGACATTTGGAAGATGGTTTACAAAATCGGCCATTTTGACTCACAGTTTATTGGACAAAAATTTAGTAATATGGTCACATCTTTTCTCTTTATAAACGTGGCTATAATACCAACAATGAAATAACCGGTAGGTTTCCATGCAGTGATGGAAACAGCAGGAGAACTGATTTGGTATTTTGATGAAGGACATTAATTTCTAGACAAGGAGTAAATTTACAATTACTTGTTTTGAAGATATGGGACGTGAATTGTAAAATTGTCTAGTATTGGAATCAACTTCTTAATAGTGTGCTATTTATTTCTTGCAAAATTCAAACAAAATATTTAATTGTTACATTATTAATTACCTTTTTAATTGCGTGGCATTTATGTTAAATACTTAGAACATTTTTTGTACTCTAGCTATAACTAATATCCTGAATCATCGAATTTTATATTATTTCCACCAACATTGCTGCATGGCCATATACATATTAATTTAGAACAGTCGTTTAGAACACAAAATGGCGATGAACAATTCTAAAATGTTTTTATTTACAATTTGTAAATCTGCAAATTCGGGACACAACATTTGAAAAACAATGAATTAGAAGATTGTCTAGACCAACAGCATCATCGCTTATAAATTTGAACGCATGTATACGTATACATATGTGCCTATGGTATATATATATGTATATTTACGATATTTGCGTTTCCAAGAAAGAAAAAAACAACCTTCAATGTCGTTATTTATTCTTAATGACAATGCATTTTTCATACGTATACATGCTGTGTATATTTCTGAATTTAAGAGAACTCGATGAACGATTGGAGAGATTTTTAAACTTTTAGGAATCATTCACACTCTTAACTAACTTAGATGATACATAAAAACCAGATGCATATGCTTCTAACCTTGTAGCATCATAGTCAATGGAAGGAGATTTGCTATCACTAGGTACTTTCAAATACATGATTTAAGCCCTATCGGCTATGCAATATCAGACGTCGTGAAATTTCTGTTAATTGGGAAAAAAAACTTTCAATACTATCCAGTAAATAGTTTAGGCTCTTTGAAAAAAAATATTATGGAACTTGTCATGGGAGGAAGTGCTTGAAAATTTAAGGGATAACACATTTTGTCCAGAAAATATTACCTGGACACTCTGCAAAACTCCCAGAACATTTATACACGAAAACTGGCATTTGTGCATTATATGCTTCTGCACATTACGGTGCAATAGACAGTTATAGCATGGGAACGTCTTTATACTTACGTTAACTTTAATGGCGGGAAGAGAGGAGTCAGGCATTGAACTACCCAATGAACTAACTGCACGTAATAGGTGCGCATGCATGGTTCTTCCCTTCCCGCCATTAAAGTTAATTGGCATGCTAAAAGTGTCTATTATGGCAAGGACCCGAATGTTTGGAACACTATGTGCGGTTGGTACTATGTGTTTCTGCGATATTTGGCGCCATCTGTTCGATTCTGTTCTAAGCACACCGGTCGATACGATGCGGTTGAAACCGGTTCTGTTTGGTTTGTCGCATGCCAGCTATTTGCAGATGGAATGCATTGAGAAATCCCCCGTGCGTTTTCTACTCTTTCGTATGCTGGCAACGAGATTGTAGACAAACGGTGGCGAGGAAGTGACGAAGGAGAGTCTAACCGTGAGCATTGTGTTCCATTTTTAATACCAAGGAGACCGCGTGTGTTCACGCGTTCATCCACTTGTGCCATGCCATCGGCCGCTGCCTTTGTGAGCAATTTGTCGCTGGCCAGCACTACCAACAGCGTGAAAAATGAAATCCGGGAGAATGCCGATGACCCTTCATCTCCAGTGCGGGTATCAATTCATTCAAACTCCATGAGATAGCGTTGCATGCGCATGCGCACAAGTTGCACGTGGGTGAACACCCCCCCCCCCCCCCTTTTTTTTTTTTTTCGGTGAGGTCACGACATGAGGATGCTGCAATCCGAAAATTAACATGCATGATGGCCGCTTTATCCCTGACTTTAACAAGGGTTTTGTGTTGCAAAATAAGTTCTCGTATTCCAGAAATGATTTTGTTGTGGCATAGGGTTTCTGTATTTGCATAGAATTGCAAACTGTTAATATAGGTGATTTATACAGTGGTTGTTTCCTATCTGAAATATGAAATACGAAATGGTAATCTAAATAATTGTAATCTGACAAATGATAAAATCAGTATGAGTGAATGCTTAATTGATTTTCGATAACATAATTTCTAGTATTATTCATCGAGATATACAAAATCTTTATGAAGTTCTGAGCAATTTTTGAGGGTCTAAGGTGATGCTGATACCAACACTTTTCAGAACCGCCACGGTTAATTAATAAGGCTAGAAAATTTACATTCTTCAAGTATATGCGTATGCTAATTCAAAATATTTAATTTTAGAATTTCCAAACAATCCAAAAGATAAAACCAAAATACTAATACTAATATGATTTGCCAGATGGGCTGAGCCCTACAATGCATATTATTAGGTGCATAGCTATCTGTGTGGGTGCATTGCGTGCATATTGTAATTTCTGAATATATTTGGCAAGATGCGAAATCGTTCATCCATGTTTGATTTATTTCCAAAAATTAAAATGGGATGACATTTATTCCTTAGTTCTCATAATGGATTCTATGAAGGTTGTTATTGCATTGTTTTGCGTATTTCTTTTGCATCCCTGTACTGGTGAGTTACAACAACATCGTAGTTACCCAGGAATTGGTTTTGAGCACAAATTTCCGAATTAGCGTGCGCTTCTGACGCATTATATTTTGAAAAAATAAGATGACATACATTATACATGCCGCGAAAATCCGATGTTGCGCAAGCTATTTGGCACGAGGACAGGCAAACACACATTGCGAAATCTAAATCTGATATTAGAACTTAATACTGAACTCGAGGACATCACTTCTCGGGGACAAGACCCTTTTTTTCATATTTCCACAGATTTTTGTTGTTGTTATTTTGTTATATTTATATTTTATTGTGCTAAAAAATGTGGAGTCTGAAAATATTTGCGAAATTCAGTCAGTGCAAACCTGTACAATAATAACCATTGACTCAATAGGAATTCATAATGAAATTATCTTCGAGCGCCATTGTACATATAGCAATGATCATTGTTGAATTTGTATTCTAAGGAACATTTGTTTTATGAAATTATCATTTGAAATCCATTGGTGGAAAGTTCTTACTTGCAACCACTTTTGTTGAGGTTAAATTTTGCCATAATTAGATTGAAAGAAGATTGTGAGTCATTCCAAAGGTATCATTTCAAACGTTGAATTCATACTCTTTGTTTTTCGTATTTTAGAATATTATTATAAATTGACACGGAAAACAATACAACCTTTGTATAATATCGTGAAGTTTTTTGGCGTGACGTCATCTATGGCAATTGCTTTCTTTATGCACAGCATGGGCCCATAGTTTTAAATGCAATAATAAATGAATGCAAAATAACCATCTTTACCATATTTAAATCTTTTTGTTTCTTGCTTTTTTTTTACTGCATGAATGTTGTTTTTTTTAGTTCAGTATCAATATATTCTCTGGTATATATTGTAAACCTGTTTTTTTGTTTTTTTTCGATTTTATAATCTTAACCATAATTTTAAATGTTTTTTAGCATATATTTCTATTAAATTGCTAATGATTTAGTCTTGTAACAACAATCTGATTGTAATCCAATGCCATTTAACAAAATGATTGTAAAATGTACACTATTATTGATATTGATACTGCTTAATAATTAAATTACAGAAACAGAGTCGTGGGACGGCCCTTTTGATTTTGACTTCAGCTGCTGCAGTAATAAGTTCAGCAGTTCCGACGGGTTACAACACCGGTGTTCTTAATTCACCTCAAAAAGTAAGTAATACCAATCTAGAAACACGAGTATGTTGCTCTTAACAAATGAACAAGAGACAAATTTAATTAATTGGCACGTTCCAAAACTATAAATTATTATTATTGAAATATTTTCAAGTTTACATATTTAAACAAGTATAAAATTGGAATATATACATCATATCGCTTAAAGCACTGTGGCGAACAATACGGATTGTTCTTCCTTAAGATTACCATATTAAATTCAAACATGTCGGTTGTTTTATTACACACAATTTTGAGTATGATCTTAATAGAACGATTAAACAACTAATTAATAACTTTTTTTCGAGTCACAATTATGTACATGTTTCTTTTGGGCGGGTAAATGAATTGGCTAACCGACTAATTGCTCTATTGTTCGCTGTCTGTGTGGCAGTGCATGCAAGTAATTTTAATGGCTAATCGTTCCAGTGTTTTTTTTTAAATTTACGTGTGGCGTATTTTTCAGTCATTGATGTAATAGAAAGGCTCATTTTCCAGGCGGAAGCAAATTATCAATGCTTTGTTAATTTTCTTATTAAAAGTTAAGATCGCTTGATGAATAGCAACTTAATTTTAATGCCATTTCACCATCTCTGCAATGTTGAGCAAGATCAATATTTAATTTTATTCTAAAAAACGTGTTCATCTTGCTAATTATTATGAAGTAGAAAGGCGGAACAACTGGTTTGATAATTGACGTGTTAGCAATGCTTTTTATTGAAAATGATAACATTTGAATGATTAGTTTGTCTTGAGCCGCTTGTCATTTGAAATTTCTTCTAAGCAGTACCATATGAATGTTGACTGAATTTGACAATTGATTTTCGTATCTTTTCTTTGGAATTAAGATCATCCAAACATTTTCAAACGAAAGTATATTCGCAAGATATGGCTTTGTTTTATCCGAGCCTCAAGTCAATGTCTTGTGGTCCACCATTGTTTCGGTATTCCTCATTGGTGGAATGTTGGGATCTTTGTTGGCCGGTTGGCTATGCAACACATTTGGAAGGTTAGTAAACGGCCAAATAGATTAATAATAGACAAATGGCTTGACAGTTTAGGAGAGTTTCACAATTTAATATTGTTTTTTCCATGTTATTCCAGGAAAGGTGCCATTCTGCGAGTGAACATTTTGGGCGTTGTGTCAAGTATACTTTTTACAAGTTGTAAAAGTGCTTCCTCGGTAGAAATGCTTATTATTGGGAGATTTCTTATTGGAATTTTTAGTGGTAGGTATGACTACTGTGGATTGCTTGAGCATAAAAACTTTCATCATATTCTAAAATTCTATCGTTTAACTATAATATATTATTTTAAATACCGCCATCAACTCCTTGTATTTATCAAGTGATTGTTTTTAGGCTTTTCAACTAGTGCACTACCAGTGTACCTTACAGAAATTTCTCCAGTATCGCTAAGGGGTCCTTTAGGAGTGCTACAACTTCTGGGAATGAATTTTGGCTTACTTGCCTCGCTTGTTTTAAGTCTTGATAATATCCTCGGTAAAATTATGGCGAAATATTAATCGCATTATTTTGCGCTAGGTTTGAACATGAAAATAACTTCAGTTTTCCTCACTTGTAGGTAACGATTGGGGCTGGCCTTATTTGCTCGGTCTCTCAATTTTTCCAGTAGTCATCGCTTCAGTAATTTTAGTTTTCTGTCCAGAAAGTCCCAAGTTTTTATTTATTGTGAAGGGAAATTCTGATGCATCCTTGAAAGGTGAGTTTTTAAATTGGGACAATTGGTCACATCCTTACACTATTTTGTAAAATTTCGTTTAGAATTAGAAATATAAAATATGAATTTGAATGGTAAATTGTTTCCTTATTTCAGCCTTAAGTCGTCTTCGAAATGTCCCAATCACAGACATAGAAGAAGAAGTTGTCGAAATGAAAAGGGAATTGAGACAAAGCATGAAATGCCCTTCTTGGTCCTTCAACAGAGTTATCACAAGTTCTGAAATTCGCATTCCACTACTACTTCTGTGTGTCATGCATGCTGGACAGCAGCTAGCCGGAATAAATGCTGTAGGATCTTCTTGTTTCAAGGAATATTTGCTCGACAACTCGTAACTTTGTAGCATGTAACTTATAGGATTTTCCATTACTATCTAGGTTTTCTATTATTCTACGGGGATATTTAATAAAGCTGGAATGAGTCAAGAGGAAAGCTCGTATGCCAGCATTGGAGCTGGACTGGCAAATTTTCTCATGTCTGCTGTATCGGTGAGTTGTGCTATAACACATAATGTCAACGTCGCCTTTACCGTTTCAGAAAACGTGGACTTTCAAAGTTAAATCATTGGCAATTTTGTATCTCGTCTACGGTTAAATATGGAAATTACCCCTTATATTTTACATGGGATATTTCTTTCACAACAGGTTTAACATGAGGTAGTTGTCGCTAGAGTTTAAACGGTATGTATTCCTCGTTAGTTTAATATGGGATATTTTTTATAGCTGGTTTGCATGAGATATTTTCCTCTTTAAGTTAACATATATATAAACTCAGTAAAGTATTTAAATTTTATGGGGTGTTCCCATTTTCCTACACCAATCTTTGAGGCCTGTAGTTTTCAAGACAATACAGGTAGGTAACAACTAAATTTCCCATGCAATCTTTGACAAATATATTTTTACAGAAATCGTCTAATTTTTTACTTCTGGATAAGTGTCAAAGTTACCAAAGATAAAGCTTTGTTTCTAGATTCTTAAGCAAAATCTTGCTTAAAACCTTTCACTTTGTTTTTACAGAGCTACTGTGTTGTCCTATTTATAATCGATATACATGTAAATTTAATTTATTTGTTACTAACAAATAAATTCCCATTCATGGCATGAAATAAACCTGCGATTGCCCCTAATGAGAGGCAAACACTACTAGCTTGAACGTAATGCCAGAATGCTGTGTGTAGGGGATTTACTATTGATTGTACATGGTGATTTTCTTACCTTTTCAGACGTTTTTAATATCCAGGTTTGGAAGGAAAAGTTTGTTTTTAACCAGCTGTGCCTTTGTTATCGCCTTTCTCGTAGGATTGACCATATCATTCACATTTATGGTAAATGAAATTTTGAAAACGTAGATATTTTTGAAGGTTTGCAATAGTAAATAATAAGAGCACATTCTCTTAAAATTGTACATTATTTTATATCATTTATTATGTAATTCAGAATAATGTATGCGATTTATGCGAAAACGTTAAAAGGCAGGTTATGTGATGTAATTCATAATCTTTATGACATACACATTTAATTTTAATTCAGCAATTTGTTGAATTGAAAACTGCAATTGTTTTTCAACAGGATTTTGCTGCTTTCGTTCCATTTTTGGCAGTTGTATTTTTATTGCTATTTGTTCTTACATTTGGCTTGGGATTGGGTAAGTAAGATACGTTTTACTTCAGGATCAATTTACTTTTATTCATCAATTTTTCTAAGATACACACCTCGTATTATTTGAAGGCCCAATTCCATTTTTCATCGGTACTGAGCTTTTTCAGCCTGGTCCACGTCCAGTAGCAATGAGTATCGGCTGCACTATCAACTGGGCTTGCAACTTTTTAGTTGGGGTTTCGTTCCCCTCTTTGCAGGTAAGCAGCAGCTTCAGTTATTGCATCTTATGTCAAATCATATATGGGATTATTTAATGTTCATTGTTTATTATTTGCGTTTGTTTCAGGGTTGTATCGGCCATTACTCGTTCTTGCTGTTTGTAGGGATCACAATTTCTGTATGTGCTGTCATTTTTAAATTTTTGCCGGAAACAAAGGACAAAAGTTTTGAAGAAATCAATGCAAGCTTCCATCCTTCTAAGATTAGACATAGTTCTGTTACCGACGTTGAAGATGCTGTGATGCTTGAAACAATCAAAGATCCCGTTGATCCAGTTTGACCACGGTCAGTTAATAAATTACGTTTCATTTGTTTAAGAGTTTAATGGTGCAATGATACAAAAACGTAATTTAAACACCGCTTTTTTGCATAACTAAAAAAACTAAAATGTTTTAAGAATATTTTCGACTAAATATTCTTATAGTATTTTTTAAAAGTACTGTAGTTTCACTAATTTGGTACTCTTGGTTTATATCAGCACCAGCATTGTAGGGTTATCAAAACACATAATATAACATATGAGAATGATAAAGAGAATGTATTTGTAATGGAAATTATAAAGAATACTTAAGGCGGACTCCTACATTTCCTCGAGAGCTATTTGGTCAAAGAATAGATTTCAACCAAAAATTGCCTTATTAGTTTTGCTTATCCGAAGATGGAAAGCAGAATCGTTATAATTTTATCTCATAGTTGTTTTTAATTGGAAATATTCGTCCTATGAATGTGTTTGCCATACATTTACATATGAAAAAATGAATAGGCAATTTGAATTACTTTCAGACTACTATGCAATACTGAGATTTGAAAAAATCGTTATGCCTTTAACCAACTAGCTTTCGAAAACATTTTAACAGGGATTTTTTTTTCCAATTTTTTAACACACAAGAATGATGTTTATTTAGGGTGTTTGACTTTTTTGTTAATAAATTACCAATTTGGAATAAATATTGGTATTTGTGTTATCTTCATATTTCTAAAATTCATAAAAGTACACGAGGTCACTGTCATATTTTACACAATTATGATATTTCTGACTAAACATATATTGATTATCTAAGCATTTATTGACTTTGTTTTAACATATATGGAATCAGAATGCATCAAATGGGAAAAACTTTGATTTTATTTACAATCAAGCAAAGAATTGTACATGTTACTAACGAGTACTCGTGATGTTAAATTGGATGAGATGTATATATGGACTTTTTTCTAAATTACGATACCATTTTCTACCCATTTATTCAAAGAAAACAAATCATTAAAAATAATTGTAAGCTATAAGTCGCTGTCTAATTTAACGATTACGTGGTATTGGTTTATGAGTTTTAAAAGCTGTAATCTTAATATAAAATACAAGGGTAGCGCTTTACATTTTTTTAAAGTTCATACAATACTCTCTTCCTGCCCGTTTTTCATTGTTGCCCATATTGGAGACAAAAAAATCATTAGTCATAAAGTTATTATAGTCATATTTCAATTACTTTCACTTCAGCTTTACAATAAAAATACGATACTAAATACATTTCTGCATTATGTAAAAATACGCTTATTACAAAATCTAATACTTCCCTTGTGCTACCTTAGTTGTTAACAACTCACGGTTGCAAAACTTCTAAACGAAATACATGAATTCAGAAAATATATTTTAGAATTGGTTCCAAAAATAGCAGTATAAATGTGAATTGTTACAGGTTACGCGACCAGTATACTGTAAATTCACTTTCAGAAGCTTCATCTTTTATTTACAATTAACATTTTTGGAAAGGAGATTTTATATAAAACTTTGTAACGCAGGTACATTTGGACATTTTTATGGACAGAATTTTGGTAATTTTCAAAATGCCTTTGAACGTTAAGGTTTCTGATATTAGGCTTAAACGAATGACAATCTAATCAAATGAATACATGTCTTCAGATGTGTTCACGTGTTCCTTCCCAAATGTAAATATCGCCCCGTTTCTTGTCAGGTAAAAAGCACTCAGTTATTCCTGGACACACTTTGGCACAAATGTCAAAAAAAAAAATTCTCAAAAACACGCAGATATAAATGTAAAACTTTCAACATCACCATGATTTGACATGATGTAGCTAAACATAGCTTGGCTTTCAACAATGAATATTCCAAACATGTTGGTTTATCCAAACTTAACACTTCTGTATAAATGTATTCTGCAAAACCCCATCACCTCCGTTCTGAACAAATTCCGTCTTGACACGCTTGACAAAGGTCACTGTTGTGAGGTGTACGTGGCTTTCCAGGACGACGGCTTTTGGCATAGGGTGCTTGATACAAGCCATAGAATGTTTGTCCGACACGGTTGTAAACGTTCATCATCACCTGAAAATCACATTTAAGGAAAATAAAGTTGAATCGTTATGTTGATGATGACTTTATGAGGCTCGAGAAATAAAAAATGGTGATGTCATCTCATGAAATGGCATACCACCGACATTGCTAGAATCATCATAACCTGCAGAGGTGACAGTATTTAACCACGCATGCTTGTGACATCATTATTATTCTTAATTGACAAATGTGCAATCTTCAGTAGCATATTTCTACGGATGATTGCTCTTCTGTTAACAAAGTAAAGTTCTAATTGGGCTATGATTAAGTTTGAGGTCACGTCATACATGTATTTACAGTCAAATAACACTTGTGTTAACATGGCAAATACTATCAATTTTAACTTGGTGAGCTTAATTGCGATTATATCATAACTTATAGTTTTGAGCCATAATAGTAGAGAGTTTGAGCCAGCCAACGCCTTAACGTTAACTTTAACGTTAACGACAGGAAGGGAGGAGCCAAGGACTTAAG